>OMLM01009919.1:68274-101565 GCA_900302695.1 Helostoma temminkii | reverse complement strand
TAAACACTCACATGCAACACCTCTAACACAATGTGATAATGTCTGTGATGATTTGTTATGATTATGAATTAGATTTTATTGTTTAATTTGAAAACAATTTCTCTACTCTGAATTTCATTTTAGCGTCTTTTGTTCTGTGAAGTGAAACACCCACTTTTGTCTGCTACAACAGTGCACCTCGAATGCTTTTTCCTTGTCAAAGAGTACTCAGGATACAAATACCAGTCTTTAGCCCCAGGTCATGTCAGGAGCAATGAAAGTCTGGTGGAAAAGGGAAAAAAAAATAAATAAATCCTGACAACACACCAATACACCTGAAATGCCACAAACAAGAGGTAGTTTGAAATGTTTTTACTTTGTTTTCCTGTATTACACAAGGGGCAGGTTCAATAGCAACACTGGATTCAGCTACAACCCCACCACTTTCCTGTGTTGGACCCTTATTTTTAAGTCTACGATACAGGAAAGAATTTAGGTTTAACACAAAATACAAATAAAACTAACAAAATAAGACTGAGATTCAGTAAACAATAGACACAAAGCTTTTTTTGCATGCCTCACTTTCTGTGTTTAATGACTCCCGTCAGTGGGATTACGCGGGCTAATTCACATAATGCCCTTTCATAAAATTGTCTGTTTGTAGCTTGAAATAATTTTCTCTTGTAAAGTGCTTATCACATATTAAAACTATTTGAAGACAATCCAGCAGCTAATAAATTAATACGATGATAAAGCACATATTCTAAAAATGCATGTTCTTTTATACACCCACCTGAATCACATTTTGCATATTTTTATAGTAATGTGGTACACACATTGTAGTAACAAATTAGTTTTCTGTAAGCTGATATAATGTGTGAGCTGTCTAATGGGGAAACATACAGTATCTCTTCAGATGAGAGTTCATTTTAATCGTTTAGTCCTTTAACACACTTAGTTATTTTTAGTTTATCTATTCTAATTCTCTGTGGTTACATGTGCTGTAGTAGTGTTTCTGGTGATTCACATAAATACTATTAATTCATTGTGAAAATTCTGAGTAAGTCGTTTAGTGCATCTCTGCATTGCTGTGATATTAATATAACAACTGGATGAACGTTTTAGTATCAGTGAAGGAACATGTGTGAACACTAGGGTTGGGCATCTCTGATGATGACCTATCTATCTCGATACACTGTCAGCAATCAGATATTATTAAAAATACATGAGGAGAAGGTTCCGATGCACTATGATACGATTCTGCTGGAGCTACCAGACAGCAGAAGAAGGCCAAAGAGAAGGTACATGGAAATGGTGAAGAAGTATACACGAGATGTTGGCATGACAGAGGACGATGAAGAGTACAGAGTAACAAAGAGACATACGGTCCAGTGTGGCAACCCTACAGGGACCAGCTGAAAGAAGAAAATGTATGTGGCTATGAAGTGTGTCCATATGAAATGGCTAAACATGTTCACACATAAAACCCTAGTTGATATGTATTAGGAACTAAACATGTAAAACATTATATGTGCCAATTTTAACAGCGTTCTCAATGTGAACACTGATTGAATACTGTACTTTGTACGTTGTAAACTATGATAATTTGAAAAATTGCACCTTGTTGTTTTGGTCAGGCAAGTATGGCAGGTTATAACTTTTAGAAACATAATCTAATTGTAAACCACAGGTTAGACGAAAGCTGCAGCAATCTTCACAGAAAAACCTCCTCTTCGTGTGCACACAGGTGAGGGTTGCGTTTATCCAGAGAACAGTACATATAAACACAGTAGAGCAATCGTCCACAGTCAGTAAAACAAACAGGGGCAAGAATAAGGCTGAGGTCCAGAGAAAAAAAACAAGGTCCAAATACCAGAGAGACAGTCAGAGAAAACTGCCAGAGAGGGCGAGGCAGAGGGGAAGTCAGCAACAACAGGTCCAGTTCGGTACACAGGTATTTCAGTATTACTAGGTTTTTGCAAGAAACCTGGAGAGTCAAGCACGTGGTCAAGACAATCTGGCTATTTGAGCAATAGGGCGCCACTGATTAAAAATAGGGGAGGTAACACAGGTGCTGTCAATAACCACAGGTGAGAATGATTCAGATGGTGGTGGTGAAGCTGACAGAAGAGCAGGTAGGAAGAAAACAGGAAGAATAACAAAATAAAAGCCCTTTTAATGGAAGTCAAGCTGGTGATCATGACAGTTTGTGTGGACATCTGCTGTTTCTTTGAATGAGTGCTACAAAACTTATTCCACCTTCTAAATCATAAGTTATGTTTGCTTATGCTGATGATTATGTCAATGGTGTTGTATGCGTATATGACATAAACATTTATATTATTGCTCAGCATTTTCCAAAGCATCAGATTGAATAAATTTTATACCTTCCAAGCAGACATTTAATTACTTAAAGGTCTATGAAAATCGACACCTTACTGAATAATAATAATAATAACAACACATTATAGTCAGCATCACTCCTGTCAAACTTAGTATTGGGTGGCATACTGGGATAAAACATTCACTTGAACAGATAATCTAATAACATTAAATATTGTATCCGTTCACCACAGATGTTTGCTTTCACTGTTTATCTCAACTTCTTTATTCATTTTTCTTCTTTAAAACATTAATGACACAGTTTGTGGAAACAATTTCATATCTAACATAACTAATAGGTGTTATGTGGTGTAATTGTGTCGTGACAAATTATTATTATCTATCACTGCGCTTCAATGCTGGTTGCCTGGCAGCCTTATTTCAATGAAAAGACTCTTGAAGTCATTGTTTCAGTCTGTGCTCCGCCAGGAGACTGCAGTGTATTAAATTTACCTAGAAATCAAACAAATGAATGTGTGTGTGAAAAATGTGTTAATTGATGAGCTTGGTAGTGGTATTTTTTAACTGTGGCCAGAGCCGTGTCTTTTACCTCTTTCTTAATCTTTATGCTGACATGGGATGACCAGGGGCCTTTGCATAAAACCAAGATAAGGGGATAAGCCAGGATTTCCTACTTATGTTGGCTGAATTGTTATTTGACTTGGTTTTACAAAAGTGTGACAAATTTAACCCAGTCAAGTTACTATGGAGATTAATTCTGTGTAGCCAAACTGTGATTTTCCAGTTATCCTGTCTTAATTTAGATGAATAAAAGCAGGTTAAATAAAGATGAATTATGTTAATATGGAGATTAAGCCTGGTCCAAAGCAGGCTAACAACCACAATCATATTAATCTTAGTGATTTATCTGTGAGCTCAGCTTTAGCCATGTTGCACTATGATAATTCTCCTGCATTAAAACACTTTAAACTTTCCTAAAATCATCTTGTCATATTTGCATAAACTGCCATTATATCATGACAGCAATACAAAGTACAGTTTTTCTGTGAAAAAGAAAATTAGGTTCCTCTATTTCCTGGTGCATCTAGTGCAACTTGCAAAACTGCATCTCCTCCTCTGCAGAAAGAGGCTCAGTAGCTGTAACTCACCAGAGAGGAAGAGGAAGGAATCTGGAAGTTGCACTTTTTCAGATTCATTTAACTAACCCCACTTACAAGTTAGCTCAAAATAGTTTTGTCACGGTTGGTGAGATAACCATTCTAAAAATAACAGGGAAAATTAACTAGTCTATTTTAATTATCTATCTTGATTTATTTTTATTCATTCATTAAATTCTTTTCAGTGTAGTCTTCAGGAGCTTTCATTATGACCTACTGGGGTGCTGTACAGCCAAGATTTCTATTGCTGTTCAAGGAGATGGGCTTTTATTTGCACCATCGGCAGCAATTTTCCTTTGCAATAGTTTTTATTTGCCTTGTGCATTGGAAACAAATCCCATTTGGGGAAATGTGTGGCTAAAGTGAAAGGTACACCAATGCCCTCTCAATGTTTTTGTGCAACACACACACGCAGCTGCTCTGTGGCTAAGAGGACAGGACTGTGGTAGCACTGGAACAGGAGCATAGACAAATTAACACTGCAAACACTCCTGTGCAACTAGGTCAAGAGATAATCTGACTAAGTTAGCAGACTACTAGTTGCCTGCACTAAAACACTACTACACAATGTCCAAACCCCAAAATCCAGATCAGATGGGATCTGAACTGTTGATAAACTCTTCTGAGTCACCCTTTAGGTATAACCGTACGCTCAAGCTTTTCAGTTGATTTAAGGACTTTCTTTAGTCTCTTATTTATGTACAAATTACAAGTATGTTTTAATTTCTCTGTATGTCTATCCCATCTCTGATGATTACTCCTAACTGCAATCTTCCTTTATGAATGCTAACTGTCTGGCTGTTTTAAAGTCTTTTTCCATTGAGGTATTTAATAATTTATCAGGGTTTGAAGACACTCATGTGCAATTGACACAAATATTTGATCTCTTTGAAATATGATGAGTATAAAGTTACTTTTAAAGCTGTGTGTATATTATTTTGTGTACCTCTTTATATCTCAAGTGAATCCCCTTTATAGGTTGTAGTTGAGTAGTAAATTAGGCTTTTAACACTTCATCTGCAACATGACCTTCAATGCAATGTGTTTTCATTTCTAAATTAATTAGGTGTTGATAAAGAAGCCATTGTTTGCTGCAGTATACTGTGAGTACCAGCAAATTTATTTATATGACACTAAACATCAGGGAGCACTTCAAAAATCAAAATTAAATTAAGTTTGCAACCTACAAGTAAAATGCCTGCAGTTACTGCCACATTAACTTTGCCTCCAGTTGTATTTACAGTAAGTCTGATGTAAAACAGTGATTTAACACACTGAGATTTGGAAATAACATTTGACATTTGGAATTCACTGATTCATCATAACTATTTATTTGTTATATATTTGTTATTGTTTCACAATATTAAAGATAGAACAGCAGTAAGTGAAAATGTTACGATAAGGAGGAAGAAAATATGCTCTGCCAAAAGAAGAGGGGCATTTCTTGTTTCTCACAACAAATCCCCTAAGACACCAGTTTCAGAATCAAAGTTATCTCTTCTGTCTTAATCACACTGCCAGAGGAAAATATTTTTTATAAACTGGTCTGATATAGGAAGATTAGTTTCCTCATTGCCTTAAATGGATTACAGTGGTCATAATTTTTTTTCAACTAATTTTATTTCCTTCGTGCTCAAGAGATAAAGACTGAGATGACACATTTTAGAAAATAAAGTAAGATGTGTGTGTAATTTTTTATGTTTCTGTCTTCTATTACTGTTTCTGTGTCAATCTGTAGAGAGGGACACATG
This sequence comes from Helostoma temminkii, assembly GCA_900302695.1. NCBI lineage: Eukaryota > Metazoa > Chordata > Actinopteri > Anabantiformes > Helostomatidae > Helostoma > Helostoma temminkii. The sequence goes on along the minus strand of OMLM01009919.1, from coordinate 96,335 downwards.
AATGATTGCTGGCATGACTTCTAGTAACTTGACTATGAAAGGCATTTGTAATACTACAATCCATAATGGCAATACACTCCGTAGCAAGATGCACTGCTCGTAGTAAAAACAGATTGGTAAAGAGAGTTTTTTTCTTGTTCTTGTTGTCTTTAAAAACTGATAAAATAACAATAAAAATTGAAAATTAAGTTAAAGTGAATATTTCCAAATAAATCTTGATTTTAGCAGCACACAAGACTCCAGCAAGAACAGATCTTTCCAGTGCTACTACTGCATGTTCTGCCTTGATCAATGCTGTTCCCACAGGACTTCAAGTCAATGGTCCGGAGGTAAATACTTTAGGTCACAATCACACATTCAGTTCAATTCCTAAGAGCAACACTTGATTCAAAATGGCATGTTGGGCTTTAGATTTAGAGCTGGCTGATAAGCAGTTTGCAGAACTAATAAGAGCAAAACAGCTTTGTTAACAGTTGTCTTGGGAGGGGCAACATTTGGCTCTTATTTCATCATCCCTCTGATTGCAGGGATTAATTAACTCTGCAGTCCTGGCATGTGTCTCAGAAGAGTGCTTCCATTTTGAGGTGGGAATTCTTGATACAGATTTACTGTAACCTAATTGGTTTCGACAAGATTACATATCAGATATTTAACTGACATCAAGAAGCAAATTTTTGCAAAGCTAAAAATGCTGGAAGAGCAATCTTTGAGATGACACTGCTTTGCATGGGTCATGAACCAGCAAGTCAGTGTGAGAAGTAATCCTTTCACCTCACAAATTATGTGCTACTTTGTGTTGGTCTATCTCACAAAATCCCAATAAAACAAATTTAAGTTTGTGGTTGTAACGTGACAAAATGTGAAAAAAGTTCAAGGGGTATGAATACATTTGCAAGACACTGTATGTTATGCAATTTCAGAACTGCTAGACAAGCTATTTCTAGCCAGTTTATCTCTCTCTGGTCAATGTCAGCTGAAACAACAGAGCGTTAAAACTTGAAAGGCTGACTATCCCTTTTAACAGCATTGCCCATCAGCCTACTGTTGCTGACACTAATGTTATGTTTGGGGATTATTAGTTTTATTTACTGTGGGGCTATTCTGAACCTTAAGGAATGCACCCTGCAGTAAATGCAGTCTACTGCAGCTCAACAATGAGTACAAGAGTAGGTAGGAGGGGTGCTGAACATCCTGAAAGTTGTTGGGTCCATATCAGTGAACCGGGTCTCAATGGAGGTGCCAATTCTACAACCTGAATGAGACACTTAGCCTCCTCAGGCCTTTGCCCTACTTTTACAACAAGTAAAAAAGGCACATTAGGTCTGTGAACTATTTATACCATGACAGTGGAACATTTCAATAACAATAATGAAATGTGTGCCATAGCTGAGATGGTCGACTCGAACTGCCCAGGGTAGTGCCCCAAAATTCCAAAGCACGAGGGAGATGGACCAGACACTTAGTGGCAAAGGGGTTGGAGATAGAAGCGAGCCATAAATGTGACAGTTTGTTCCATCAGCCAATATTTGCTTACTGCACATACTCTATACTGTATATTTATGATGACAAGTAGTTAATTTAGACACTGCAGTTTTATTTTGCATAGCCAGATCAATTTTGAGTGAGTGAGTTGGTAAAGACACAGTTTTGTCAAGCTCCTGGTCTAATATGTTTTTGTGATCTCTGGATAACTTTACAGTTTTAAAATCCTGCTCTGTATCATTTTAAACCAATATGTTTTGAGGTATGACGAGCCATAAACGTGCATGCAATGTTCTAACTCAGTGTATTTTCATTTCGTCATTGTTACCTGTAGCAACATGCCCACATCAACTTAGCCTCTACATTTTTTTAAACCTGATATTTTTAGTCTGAACACCAACTGAAGATATCGCCACGCCTTTTATCTTCTCATCAAATCAACCTTTGTGACAGTGCTACACTTTCTCAAGCATGAACCCAAAGGTGGAGACGTGGAAACATTTCTAAGCCTGCCAAAACTCTTCAGAGATAAGGGGTAAAGAGGTCATGTAGTTTCATGTAACCACAGAAGTTTGGCTACCCATTGGAAGGACATATCTGACAGTACACGTCTGTGCCTTGGCCAGTAAGCAGACAGGACTGAATGGCCCACCCTCGGGGCTGCCACTCTGTGCTGTCTGCTGAGAGGATGAGGCACAGTGGTGAAGCCTGTACACACTGCACCCCCGGGACCCAGGCTTGTGAATGTTCTGTCACAAACACTGAGCACCCACGTTGTGCTCGGTTTGCTCTGTTCCATATATTCAAGGCTTTAATGAGTCTGTATGTTTCTGTTTCAACATGTATAAATGAATTAAAGCTTGCAGTCTCTTTTCAGATATCTACAAGCTGTCTTGTCTAGGGAAACAGAAAGTAAATTAAAGTTGGTCATTTTTGCCAAAAGCTGAAAAGTGTAGCATATAATGTAGTCTTTATGCAGGGTTTATGTTTGTTTTGACACCACATACAGTACAATGTAATTTAACACCATTTTCAATACAACAATAATTTCACAATGATCTATATAAATAAACTGACTGTACATCCCAGCTGCATGGAACAATAAAACATATTGTGCGCATTTGTAGGTTGTAAGCAGTTTATTTGTGTGCATATACGCTGATTCTCATTGATGTTGCATTATGTGTTGGTGTAAGGAACATTCTGAAAAAAAATAATATGAGCACATTTTCAATAAGTGCTATCTGTATTAGTATTCGTGGCTCTCATCATTTTGGTGCGTTCAGGACAGCAGAGAGTGTAGGTCATTTGCATTCCAAAACAGTCAGAGCCTAAACGGCTGTAACTGCCCCACAATGGCAGAACAAAGTAAGACCCTTCCTAATTAGGCCCACCATTTAATATAACTTTTGTGATGAATAGTATAAACTTTTAAATTGTTTATTGTTTATTTAATGTTAAAAGGAAAAATAAATCAGTTTGTTGTTGTTGTTGTTGTTGTTGTTGTTTTGGTAATTTAACCCACCAATTAACCAATGAATTAATAAAATCAAGAAAAAAAGTAATTATCTCATAAAACCAAATTTCATTCACACTAAAACATAGAAAACATATAACATGTTTAAACTGGGAAAAGGTACCATTTTAAGAGAAAGGTAATTTTGAAACTGTTGGCATCAACATGTCCGCTGGGACAGGGCCACGTCGGCCACATCGTGTAGCATCCCATCGTCTTTTAACAAAAGTCTGAAGTTGTGGCAGAAGAATTTTATCCAATTCTTGCCTGAAATAGGATTCAAGAATCCTGGGTCTTCGTCTTATTTTGCATTTTAAGATGTGCCATATATTTTCGATTGGTAAAAGGTCTCGTCTGCAGACAGGCCAGTTCAGCACACTTCTACTGAAGCCATGCTGTTGTCTAGATGCACTATATGGTCTAGCATTGTCCTGCTGAAATATACAAAGCCTTCCCTGACAAACAAACTGTCTGGATGGACATATGCTGCTCTAAAGCCTCTTCCCTCTGGGATTAATACATTTTTTAAATCTTGAATCTTGATATATCCCCCATACCATCAAAGATGCACACTTTTGAACTGAGCCCTGATAACCAGCTGGAAGGTCCCTCTCCTCTTTGGTCCAGAGGACACAGTGCCCATGGTTGTCCACTTCGCCACAGATCACTTTAAGTGAGCTTGGCCCAGAGAAGTCTCTGGAGTTTCTGGATCATGTATGTATGACAACCTCTTTGGAAAATGGGGCTTTAACTTGCATTTTTGGATGGCACAGTGAACTGAGTTCACAAACAGTGATTTTAGAAGTACTCCTGTGCGATTGCAGTGATGTCCACCACAGAAGCACTTATTTTTAAGGCAGTGCCTTCTTAGAACCCAAAGATGATAAGCATCCAATACTGCATTTTGGCCTTGTCCCTTGCACAGAAAATTTTCCAAATTCTCAGAATCATCTGATGTACTGTACTGTATATCAATGGGTATCAACCCTGGTCCTCATGGCACCCTGTCCTGCTAGTTTTCCACCTACCCCTGCCCTGCTGATTACCTGGATCAGGTGTGTTTAGCCAATCGGAAGCTGAAAGTGCAGCGATAGGTGGAAAACAAGCAGGATGGTGCGCTTTTAGGATCAGGTTTGAGAATTGCCGAGTCTTTGCAATTTTATGTTGAGGAACACCCGACCATCTTTACTCTGATGATCTTTTTAAACCCAGTTATTGTTTGAACCTGTTGCCAATTAATCTAATTAGTTACAAAATGTTCTTCCAGTTTTTCCTTCTTAGTGCCATTTATTTTCAGCCTTTTGTTACCTCTGTCCCAACTTTAGAGACCTATTTGTGTCATCACTTTAAAAATTACTAGGGATGTTCCAGTACCACTTTTATCCTGACTGAGTACAAGTTTGAGTACTTGCCAACACCGAGTACTGATACGAGTACTTAATAAAATTGCAGTTGCAGCATTTTAAGAAGTGCAATAACATCAAACACTGTAATCAAATGTTGTTGCTTTTTGACTGTGACAAAATACAATACACAAGAGGAGACTATTGCTCCCATCCAAAAATGAACATAAAACTTAACAGGAAAGCAAGCATGGCTCTGCCACCACATTTCAATTAATGAATGTCATCCAGAAGGGAGTAGTAGCCCCGAAATTGTTTTGGTTGTAATGTGTTTCACTCGAGAGCAAAATGCTCGTGAATCCACTGAGCTGTTAAACTGATGAGAGACAATGGGGAGACACTACTGGTCCAAATATCAGTGGTTAAGCAACTGTAACTTCCTGCAATATGTTTTTTCACAAAGTCATGTATCTTTGGTAACAAAGTGTCAAAGATGTGATGATGGCTGGGAATGACATACCTGGGAACCAGCAGCAGAGGAGGCAGAGGAATCCAGTATTTTAACAGCAACACAAAATACTGAGTAAGACCTTCTGTTATTTAAGGAGCCCGTTGTCTCTGCAGCAGTGATGGTTGCTATTGCTGCTGCTGGCAATAGCAAACTCGTTTACTGTGTGTTATGCTAACACTTAAAAATAAAATATCTCCATACCACTGCACTTCAGGGCGGCATGTAGCTCAGTTGGTAGGGCAGTTGTCTTTCAACCCAAGAGTTGGCAGGTTCGATTCCCAGTCCCCCCTGTCTACATGCTGAGGTGTCCTTGGACAAGCCACCGAAACCCCTGACCCTTGGTGCCTCAAAGGGCAGCCTGTCCAAAACTGAATTTCCCCACTGTGGGATCATCTTTATCATAATTTCTCCACCTTCGCTCCCAGCTCAAACAATACGAGATTCTGAGACAGTATTGAGTGCGTTACCAAAGTTTTACAAGTATGATTATGAGTACATGATGGTGTGATCGGACCTGGTACCTGATACCAGTAGCGCTATAGGGACATCCCTAAATATTACCTAAATCGTGCATTTTCTTAGTTTAAACATTTTAGTTTTCTGTGCTGTATTGAGAATAAAATATGGGTTTATGAGATTTTCAGATCTTTGCATTATGTTTTTATGTAGATTTTTTTAAATTGGGGTTGTAATAAATCAGTGAATGTGGCCTGAATACACTGTCACACAAGTCTTGTGTAATTTACAGTATAAACCACATCTGTAGATGAAATGTAAGGGTTTTTAATACCTTCGAAAACGCTTTTAGGAAGTAACAATTCAGGACTTTAAATTCTGTAAATAACCTGTTATCTGGTAAAATATATTTTTAAGAGCTCACTGCAATCCACATGTTGTTTTTTTTTTGTAGATAGGAAAGACATTGAAATCTAAACCCCATTTGCTTTATAAGCCTAGATCTGAACAATGAAGCCAGTCAGTCCCTTAAGCCCCTTCCTGTCTATACCTAGGGCCCAATTAGAGGAGCTGCAGTGACAAGTCAAGCATTACTGGGCTCCACAGGCCTAAAAGATCTGGACTCTTTGTTTATCTCTTATTTCAATTGTAGAAACCACATTAGAATTTTTCTTCAGCATCCTATTAATAAGTGCCAAAACAACATAAGCTGCACGGCCAATATATGTTCAATTAGGATTACCCAGAGACACAATTCACTGGGAGTATGGAGTTCAAGTCTTCATGAGGCTGTCAAACTGCACAAACTTCCATCCAGCTTTAAAGGCTTCAGATTTGCAATTAACTAAAGCGACAGCAAGGAGAACAATGCACCTGCCACAGCCACCCCCACCACAAAGCTTTTCCATTATTTTAACAAGCACAACAACATATTGTATGTTAATAGATTTCCTCCCAGTCCTCTAGAGCTCACCCTGCCTGTTGTCAGTCTTGTTGATTAACAGGAACACAATTCAAATTTCAGGGCGCTGTTTAACATTAGTATTCCTCCTGTTCAGCTTAACCTCCCTACGTGGTTTTCTTAGTGCCACCTGCTTCATTTACCTGGATGTTTCATCTTCGGTAAGTATCTTTATTTGACCCTTTATGAGAATCATATTTAAAAGTTTTGTTGTGATAATTTAAGTCATGATTACATCTCAAATAAATGCCTTGACTGCTCCAAAAGCTTCATGAATACTAATAAGCAATACTGTAAGCATGTTAAATACCCCTTTAAATTATGTTTGACTAAATTAGGTTTATTTATGATTTAGTGTTACAATAAAATCAATTGAAAAGCCTGTCATGAATTTTAAATGAGAAAAAAAAACATGATTGTGTGTCCTTGCAAAAAACTACAGTAACTGCAGAAAATGAATGAACCTTTGTGGTCACAGACTTGGCTGAGTTGTAGTAATCCATTCTTGACATGTCAGCTAAATAAAAATCCAACAGCGCTGAAAGTACTGTTTTGACAATAAGCTAATCATTTGGGTTGTTTATCAAACTTATGTTTAAAGCCAGCTTCACATGTATGTGCATTTGTTGTTTTCCCTTTAATTTACACTGTATACTTCTACAAGACATGCATGCATTGGACTTAACATTAGTGAATCCTTTTGATTTCTATACCCTGTAAGTTTTGCTTTTGGACCATTCTTCTGTCTTTCATGGTGGCGAAGTGGACAATAATCATGTCATAGAATGAATCCCACTGGTCTTTAGTTCCTCCACAGCAACAGAGTCGAATGATATATCTTATTAATTTTAGCTGAATGTTAGCAAATCAAGTTTCCTTGTTAAAAGTCAGAATGATTCCTTTTTCTTCTCCATATGACCTGATATCACATTAATAAGTTGTTGCTGTGGAGTCAGTTTAGTTTACCAACCTCCATAATTGCACTTAATATATCTGATGTTACTGCTACAACTCATCTAATGATGACACTGACCATATGGTACGATCTGGAAGCCAAAAGGCATTTCACACAAACTTCGAACAAGGTCGAGAGAATGATGTCCAGACAATATTTAAAGTGTAGTTATTGTATTAATATTAGAACTGAAAAGCCAAATCAGTGCATTTCTAGTCCTGTGAAGGATCTTAACTGTCATGTGTACCCTGCCTCTCACCCAGTGACTGCTGGGATTGGCTTCAGCAAGCCAACCTTTAATAGGATAAGCAGTTAAGATTACGGATGAAAAAATTACATTTTTAATTATTATTTAGAGAAATTATTTATTATTCCAGAAATCCAAGTTAAATACAAACAAAACACACAAACACATTTGGTATTGACCCATAGGTAGTTATCAATTGCTGATTGATTCTGGACAGAAAGATAAATTATGTGCACCAATCACTTTACTTCTTTAATATGTGATTGTTCAAATAACTGCCTGTTGTAAATGTGATGAAGACATCAGCTGTTGCTAGTCGCTGAGGTACAGTAAATCAGTGGATCCTGTATCTGTCCCCACTCCTACACAGACATCCCACATAGTTATCAGGCACTATGAATAATCTATTCAGGGCACTCGACCAGTGTGATAATATGTTGGAGAGACGAGCCAGTTAATGATACACTTGTGATTTTGTGTATAAAAGCTTTACAGACACTGAAAAAATGCCTTTTACTAGGGCACCATTTGGTGGTGTGAAATTTTATTTTGCAATTCAGGTGTCTTTAAAAACCATTTCTTATATTCCTCTCAGAGTTAAAGAAAAAGTGTATAAAGGTTTTTTTTTCTTTTTAACAATTAAATCTACAGTCATGGATCAGCAATAAGAAAAAAAACATAACTGCAACTTATGCAACTCTTTCTGTGGGTTGACCACCGGGGAATGCTTTCATCTAATTCAAGGAAGAATCATTTCCCTCATTGTGTGCAGTAACTAGTTGTCAGGGCTGTGAAAGTAGCTTATTTAGGCCTTGATCAGACAGAACGCTTTCTGTGGGGCACATCTTGCTGCCTTTATTGTTGAAGTTAGACCATGTTTTAAAAACAGCATTAACTAAAGAAACTGTTATTTATCATGAAAATAATAATTGTGCATCAGCAGCTACTTGGACCAGAGCACAAAATAAATAGGAATCAAACATCCTTGCAAATATTTAGTGCAAACAGGATTTTGAAATGCAGTATATTCATCACACATGCCCTAGGACACACATCTAGACATTACCCAGACGAGCTTCACGGGAGAATGCAAATATCTGAGTTACCTGGTCTTTAGTCCTCAAGCCCCTCTAGTACAAAGTCTGCTGTGTCATGTCACTCCTCCTACACAGTCTACACAAGCGTACCTGCCTCTCACTGAAATCAAGGAGAGTTTAATTAGAGAACATGTCTGACTCTGGCAAAGTACAACTCACTGTCTCACAGCACACTATCTGAACCAGATTCTCCCAACCATGTTCTGAGTTTCTGGGAAAACACTTTATAATATCGCAGTTCAAACTGAAAATAGATAATTAAGTTGGTCTGGATGTTCCACCTGGCCCTGACTCCTGGCCAAATTTATCCTTGACTTGGTTGTACAAAAGCAGGATAAATTAACCCAGTCGAGTTAGTATGTGTAGCCAAAATGTGCTTTTCCAGTTATCGCAGATTAATTTATCCCTGACTTAGGTGCATGAAACAGGTTAAATTAAGCTGAATTAGGTTTCTATGGAAATGTGCTCTTTGAAGTTAGCCTGGTCCAGAGCAGGCTAACAACCAGGATAAATTGAATTACTGCATATATATTGTTTTTTATTGTTTTTAAGTATGCCTATGTTTTCATCATTAATTAATGTCAGGTTTGATAAATACATATATTATTGCAATTGTTGAAATAATGGGTTCAATTAAGTCTGTGACGAGGGTAATATGCAAAGGTTACACAAGTTACATAAACTCCATTACATTTACTTGAGTAGCTTTTTGAAGGAAATGTACTTCTAAGAGTAGTTGTACTGCACCATACTTTTTACTTTTACTTGAGTAGATTTGTGAAGAAGAAATGCTACTCTTACTCCGCTACACTGGGCTACACTCGACTCGTTACTTTTTTATTATACATACTCTATTTTTACCAATCAGACATAGCAACAATAACAACATGACTCCATTTCACCAATCAGACATAGCCATGCAGTCACGTGTGGCGTAGTGACAGACAGGGGATGATAACACGTGAAAAGTGGCACCACTGCTAAAACCGAAGGGGATGAACACCCCTGCTTACACACAGTTAAAAGAACAGCTATATAATGTGTCTTCTGTGTCACCCCAAACAAACTGACATTTCAACATACAAAAACGCTACAATCCTGTGTGTTTCGGCCAGATCATACTGTTCTTTACGAAATAAATGTAAAAATATTTTTATAATGATATACAAATTACCAGATTACAAACTAGATAACAAGATAGCATTAACCATACAAATGCAGCTAAAAAAAAGTTGGTTAATCAAAAAAAAAAAGTTAAATTTCCTTAGTAACACGAACTTACAAAGCAAAAAGTAGGTAGCAAAGTGAAAAAATGTTACTTTGTGCAAATAACTCCTTCAGTTGTAATTATGACAGTTTCTGTGCAGCACTGCTTCCTAATTATTTCTGGACTGCTTTCATTCGGCCGCTACTGTCTGCCAGGCTTTTTCTCTCTGTTTAATTAGTGACCATATTTCCCTTTCTACATATACACTGCTCAAAAAAATAAAGGGAACACTTAAACAACACATCCTAGATCTCAATGAATGAAATCTTCCAGTTGAAAATCTTTATTTATTACATAGTGGAATGCGTTGAGAACAAAATAACATAAGAATGACCAATGAAAATCTAAATCATTATCCCATGGAGGTCTGGACTCAGAGTCATGCTCAAAATAAAAGTGGAAAAGTCAGATCACAGACTGATCCAACTTCTGATCCAACATCCTCAAGGCAATTGAAAATGAGGCTCAGTAGTGTGTGTGGCTTCCACATACCTGTATGCACTCCCTACAACGTCTGGGCATGCTCCTGATGAGAGGACGGACTAGATCAGGGCATCAGTTAACTCCTGGACAGTCTGTGGTGCGACGTGGCGTTGGTGGATGGAACGAGACATGATGTCCCAGAGGTGCTCAATTGGATTTAGGTGTGGGGAACGGGCAGGGCAGTCCATAACATCAATGTCTTCATTATGCAGGAACTGCTGACACACTCCAGCCACATGAGGCCTAGCATTGTCATGCCTCCGAAGGAACTCAGGGCCCACTGCGCCAGCATATGGTCTTACAATGGGTCTAAGGAACTCATTGCGTTAGCAGTGTGCACCTGCTCTCATCCGTGAAGAGCACAGGGAGCCGACGGCGAATCTGCCAATCCTGGTGTTCTCTGGCAAATGCCAATCAGTCTGTGAGCACAGGCTCCACTTGTGTCGGGCAGAAACATGCACGTCAGTGACCTGCTGGAGGTCATTTTGTAGGGCTCTGACAGTGCTCCTCCTGTTCCTCCTTGCACAAAGCAGCAGATAGTGGTCCTGCTGCTGGGTTGTTGTCCTCCTACAGCACCCTCCACGTCTTCTGGCATACAGGCCTGTCTCCTGGTATCTCCTCCATGCTCTTGACACTGTGCTGGGAACCAAACCTTCTTACCACAGCTCGCATTGATGTGCCATCCTGGATGAGCTGCACTACCTGAGCAACTTCTGTGGGTTGCAGGCACCACCTCATGCTACCTCTAGCGGTGAGGGCACTGGCAAAGTGACGAAAACAGAAACGATTAATCAGTGATTCTGTGATCGATACATGTGGTCTATTTAAGAATGCAATGAAACTGCACTTGTCCCAGCTCTTTACATCTGGGTTGACATAAATGCTTTGGCTTTATTTTTTGAGACTCTGTAATTAATGGATAACGAGAAAGAGGAAATAAACACTATGGAGTCACAGATGCCTGGAAGACGTAGATCACTGTGTGTGTTTCTCCATCAATGTTGTTTTTTTAAAGAACAGCAGTACATACACCAATCAGTAAAACACTTGGTTTTACTGTTGTGGATAAGTAATCTAAACTACAATCTAATCCCATCCCATTGATATACTTTGAAAGCAGCTAGGGTTATATAAGAATGGGACAGTGGAACTGCTCACATTGCAGACAGCTGACCAAAAGTGGCACCAGGTGGATTTCTAGGATGTGTGTCAAATCCAGTGTTTGCCCAACTTTAGTTATCACATCACGGCCCACAGATAAAGTATATGAAAACACATTTTATCACAAAATACTACATTACTAGCATACTGCCACATGACAGCTTAAATAGCTCACCCTCCTTGTTGCTCAGCAACATGATGCTTTGTGTGCCCTTGTGCTTTCTCTCATCTTCCTCCGTTTTTAGTCGTTAATTGTTCCTGCAATTTCTGATCCTTTGTCAAAGCATTTCTCCTTTCTCTGTCATTAATACAAGTAAAACCAAGTTTAACATATTCCTGAAGCCCAGTTTCATTTGTTGCTGAGTTAGCTGCCCGTCAGTCGCTCTACAACAGGAAACAGTACTCCAAAATAAAAGTGTGGCACTGGAATTCAATACACTTCAAAATAAAATATTCTGTTGGTCAGCATATTGCCAGAATCTTTTCTTTGGCATAAATATCTACTTGGATTCAACAATGATAAATTAATTAAATTTTGGTGGTTAAATATCAAAGGTGAAGATCACTGTGACCATGTGTGTTCAGCACTCTCTCTAGAAACAGCTGGAGGTCATTTCATCATCATCTGGCACAAACGTCCACTTGGACTTATGCAATTACAATATAAGCCTGGACAGACGCTGCAACTTAAATTAAGCACACCATGTGAAGAGAGACCACTCATTGTTTTGGTTTTCGTGCAACCCACTTTACTGTATTGGTTCATCAGCTCTATTCATCGTAATTTCCAACAGTACCAGGGAGCTGGTTTTAAAAACAAACAAACAAAAAACAAACAACAAAAACTGGTGATCTTAAAGATAACGCCAAAGGAATTCTAATGTTGCTCCGTATCTGCTGGATGTGCAAGTGAGCAAGTGAGTTTGTTAACGCAGTCTTACAAGATGAAAACTGATCTGTAAAGGGAAATAAAATATTCTATTACAGCTGAAAAAACATTTTTGAATTTTGATATAATGTTGTTTATCTACTGCTGAAGTATTTTTATTTTTTAGATATCAACTATTGAATCTGATTCTTTTTTTAACCAATGACATTTATTTAAACTGTGTGGCTTCTGTTTCTCCTGCAACATTTCCTCATCGACGGATTACAGCTCTACACTGATTAATCAAACTGAGTACCACTTAGTCATCATGCTTTAAGCAACTGCTTGTCTTTAATGAGCTGAGTTCATTTCAATTATGTACGCATCAGAAGATGCAAGATTAAGATTAGAGAAAATAATATCACCTTGAACGGTTTCTATGTCAGTGTTTATCGCCTTACATTTTAGAGGTTCTCAGTATCCCAGTGACGCGCGAGCAGGTGATTAACCCTTTTGCCAACGTGCCAGCATCTGCTAAAATTACAGTTCATTAAAACTATAATTTGTTAAGCCAGCGTGCCACTCATCATAAAAATGAAACATCTGATGCTTTTCCTTGCCATGTCTACGAAAATTACACAGGTCGTATATCATCTATAACCTCAAAACTTAGTTTTCACTTTCATTTGTCAAATTCCAGTGGAAATGAAGGATATCACAGCTGTCAGATTTTTCAAATATAAATTCACAAGGCACTTTTTGAGTCAGAATATCTCAGATATTTTGTAATATATATTTGTAAATCTGCTAAAAAAGTTGGAAAGTTGTGAAAATGAAAATTTCAATATAAACAGTACATAACAAGACAATGGCTCGAGACTCATTTCTCTCTGTAAGCAACTTTCCGGAGGACATCCTCACATCCCTGCTTCTACATCAATGCAATCGATACTTTCCATTTACAAGATGAATAGATTTACATAATTGAACCTCCAGGGTCCAGTCAGTATGACTCAGTCTTTTATCTAAATGGTTAAACAGCTCACTATATCTGTTGTAATTTTGTGAATTGCTGCAGTGAGCTAAAAACATTGGAAGCTACAAATGAAAGGCTTCAATAATGTTGGGAGAAAAAAAACACGAACTGTGCCATTGTCTCCATTTCTCACTGCATTCCCGCTGGTAGTAAATGGGTTAATATGAGCCAGTCAATGTGCCACAAAGATTTGTGAATATAAATAGGCATATTTCTACAAACATCTGTGCGTGTTATGTGCTGCACAAATATATCAGGCAGCAAAACCAGCTGAGATTATGATATTTTTGCTCTTGTTCACATTATCCTTTGACAAATAGAGATTGACAAGACTGCGAAAGATTCTGCACCATCTCTGACAAATCATTGACAACTTCAGTCACAAGATGACATTTTAGTTTTGTTTTTTTTCTGTATCATTTAATGGGAACATAAAAGTTTAACAGGAAAACTGCTGGTTCGAGTAGCTGTAGTTGCAGATACAGATAATACAGGCATCATCTATAGTGACAAAAGGCACAAAACACATTTTCGGTTTATACTACATTTTATTTACAATGGCTGCACGTGCAGCTTGTTCCTTATTTCCAAGTGCTCTCCCGTTTTCAACCACACGTCTAAATGCAGCAATTAGCTTAGTCATTTGCACCACTGGGCTCCATATCAGGCTTTTCTCATCTGATCACTTCTGTGTCTCTGAATTGAACTTTAAAAGGTCATATAAATTGACAATGCAATTGTAGGTGTAACTGTATAGATCATGTGAAAGATCCTTTCAAGTGTTTTAATGCAGCAATTAATGTCTTTTGTAATCTTCTTCCAATCTTGAGGCTTGTTTTTGTTGTGGCACAGAAACATGTTTAATATCTCAGAGGGATGGAACAAATCATAAATCAGTGTGTTGAACCTGAAGCAACCAGACATTTAGCTTTGATGTTGCAGTTTTTCAGCACTGTCACACTCGATCAAAATAGTTTACAGCTTATGAATCCCATCAAGAATTACAGAAATATGACAGGCAGCACCCCCATGAGATTACTGTAGAGTCTCTCTCCAGTCAAGAATGCCTGGAAAATATTTTTCCACCCCAGAGAAAGTGGCACTTACTCTGCTTTTTGGTAAATTATAAGCAAGCTAAAATGGAAATTAACTGTTAAATGTCACACAACAGGTGGTTCCATTTTCTTCCACCTCCACCTGTGTTTCTCATTGATTCAAAGGAGAACAATAATGTGGCATAATTATGGCATTTTACCAAAAAGATCCAGTATTGTAATATCCCTGTACTGCCCCGTTTAGCTTTATACAGCACGTCATTAAACCAACACATACTTTTTCTAAGTTAAGACAAACACTGTCAAATTCTATCCGCTACATCCCATAAATTGCAGAGCAAGATTTGTATGTTGGCTTTTATGCTTCTACAGGCATACTTGAACCACATACTGGGTCTGTCCTACGGTTTGAAGGTTTTTATCATGCAGAGTGCAGCACGCTTTGGATATATTGTGCTTCTCTCAGTAACAGCATGCTTCAACCAAACACATCAAGACAAAGATCTATAATAATGTGCAATTCCTGTGTCCTTGCTTGACTGTTGAACTCTATGCTTTCATTAAAAAACAAAAACCCTTCAAGTAATTTTCCTTTATAGATATCCACTGTTTTGTTCCTCTAGAAAGGCTTACGACATGCACTTAGTGACAGAGGGACAGCCTGATTTATCCCTGCTGAGTCAAAGACACATAACTGACAGCGTGACACCAACAACGATACTGACCGGATAAGACATCGAGCAGACATCCTGAGTCCACAGTCCAGTAAAAACAATTAAATATCAGGAGGAGAGAAGGATTAAACTATGACAATTTACTGAAAGCATTCACTAAAAATAAAACCACAACAACTGATATAGTTGATTAATCGAGCCATTTGGCTTCAGTTCACTTGATATACAATATTAAAAGTATTTAAAGAAACAACTGGCAGACTTCAGTTGATTCTTTTTGAAAACACAGCTACATGTGTAGCTGAACAAGCCTCACAAGTCAGATGAACACAATTGAGCTGCTCACATAATGAGACTTTATCTAGTGCTGACCAATAAATCATATTTTTATCAAGTTTTCAGATCACATACAAATTTTTCCAACATTTCAACTAAAGCTCTGTTGTACAGAAAAAAAAATAATGTATCATTTATAAAGATGAAGTAACAATAACAATAATATAAGAAATTAATTGTAAATGGAACCAGATGCATTGTGTTTTAGCTCTTCTATTCCACTTCATGTTTCTGGGTTACATAGGGGGCTTGTGTTGTTTTACTACTACTTTGTTTGTGCTACTGCCCACAGCACCACAGCAAATCAACAGCAGGCCTAAGCGCAAGTTCTCATTTCAAACCAACGTTGAAGCTGTCACAGAAAACCCTGCTGAAGCCACTGCCAGACCGAGTGCAGTGCAACCTAAGCTTAGCTGCTATCCCTGGAAACCTTGTTTCAATAAAACTGACACAAAACATCTTATAGAAACAATGTCCATCCGTATAAACTCAGAATCATAGATCACTAAATTCTCAACATCGTAAGTTCACATTATAGCTAACTTCCATGTCAAGAGATTTATGTCCAGACATAGTCCGCTGTGCTGCTGTAGAGTGAGGGATCGTGCACCAAACGCTGCTTCATTTCAGCGAGGGGTGGGGACGCTTGTGTGTGGGAGAAATGTTATCACACATCGGAGAACAGACTGACTTTGTACCGTGGGGCTAGCAGGATAATTTGTGTGACATTGACATTTGTGTGTACATATGTTCAGGGCTCCAGTGCATGTCTGTTTGCAGCTTATGCTGCTGTATAAAATAGGAGCTGTTGTACTTTTCCAGCTTCAGTAAATGTTCTGCTGTGGCTGTGACTCCTTTACGGTTGTGAATGAGCAGGAACGATCAGTCATTTAGCCCTGATGTTGTCCCTGTGAACTTTTCTTTCTTGTTTCTTGTTTTCTCAAAACATACAGTTTAATACATACTTTAATAGTGCAAGTTAATTTCAATGTTTGGATTTTACCAGTGAGATCATTAATATGGGTATTTTATTTAAAACCAAACCTGTCTCATTATATTGTTTATTATATCACAACATGAGTATTGTCCAAAACAGTCACAATATAACTTTTCACCAAATTGTGCAGCCTTTTGTGCACAAATACTGTGTGCAGTAGACCAAGGCCAGGCTTCATGGGCAGAACCAAGAAAAAAATCTTTGATGGCAAATCAGAAGAAATGGTTGCAGTGGGCCAAGATGCACAAACAATAAAAATCAGCTGACCGGAACCAAGTCTTGTTGAGTGATGAGTTTGAAGTGTTTGGATGCAAGCAAAGAATAGTACAATACAGAGCTTAGATGCAGAGCTCATGAAAATATAACAGATGCCTGTTTAATGCCATCAGTGAAGCATGGATGTAGAAGCATGATGATCTGGGGATGGTTTGGAAATGGGAGAGTGGGTAATCTGCTTTGTGTGAAAGGTATCCTCTATCAGAACAGAGCCACTGCCTCTGGGAAACTGCTGATTGGGGATAACTTCATTTTACAGAAACACAATGACCCCCAAGCATCTTCCTGGTTGTGTAGAATTACTTGGAGAAGAAAGTAGCTGCTGGAATACTCTTACTCTGTGACGGCTTGGCCAGCTCAGTCACTAGATCTGAATCCCTATATTCTGTGCTCAAATAGGCATAAAATTAATTGTTCATTTTTGTGTTGTGATATCCATCTACCACCATTTGATTTAATAAAACCAACAACAGCAATACATAAGTGCATAGGCATTTCCAAACTTTCTCTTGCCAGTGTACTTCTGATTGGAATCACACAACAATCTCCTGAGTTCAAGTCCAATTTTTTGTTGACCCAGCCACTACATCTCCTACCTGCACAATCTCTTGTATATATAGTGGCAAACCTATTCGCTCGTTTGTTTCTGTTAAAACAACTACAGCTGCTGGAAGAACAAGCTTCAGTTCAGCTCAGTGGCAGCTCAAAGGTTGTATAATAACGAGGGAGTTGGTCCTTCCCACCCATGTGCACTTTTTCCAATGTGGAGCTTAAATTAATATGGAAGGACAAGTGCTGTGTTAAATCTCTTTGCAAAGCAACAGTTGTGTTAAGAAATATTTTGCATTTGAAAATGTAAAATGGCTGCTGTCTGATACTACTGTGTAATACACTGGAGATTGTTAACACCACAGCAAGCAGCATAAACTAATAAAGAGAATGTTTATCTTTCAAAGGACATGTGTCCTTTGAATTTAGACACAACTTAATATGGCTCGAGTCTGAGGACAAAGCAGAGGAAACCGCTGCAGGACACACTGTTTTTGTTAGCTCATTAATTGGGTGGCAGTTATGGAAACAAATCCCTCAGGCTGTTCTGTTTTCTGCAGCTGTACTACTGTATTGTCTCCTTTTGGATCCATTAGTGATACTCTCTTCAGTCCAGTGTGAAAAAAAATATATAAAATATGCTCCAAGGTTGAAAGAAATACCCTGAGATCACATACAAGTTTAGTTCATTAAAACAGTTTTGGTCATGTGCGTTTTGCTTCCTTTCCCACTTTACTGTTGTACAAAGGTTTGTCATTTTTATGTAATATCCCAAATGATCCTAACTTCTGAGACTTTCCGTGGGCTATCATCTGATGCATTATAATGCAGACGTAATGTGGAGGATGCTTGGAAGTTACATCACATTTCAAGACACATTGTTATTCTACAAAGCAATAAATGGAACAATTTTATGACACCTCTCGGTGCTCCATCAAGAGCCAATGATGAAAGCATGATGATGGCTTCATAAAATTGTACTTACATACATAATACTCTGCACTTATAGTAGGTTGTCAAAAGCTGATGATGCAGTACAACTGGAATGGAAAAAATAGACTATGGAAGATCAGTTTGCTGCCGCCACGATTAGCCGAGGTAATCGATTAAGTCGATGCTGAAAGTTTCTATATATAATACTGTATATAATACAGAGTTCCACACCAGCCATTACTGTATGTGGCATCTTCTATGTGTGGATCTAGACAGTGAGGGGCCATTCCCAAACAAAGCACTTCAGTAATTATAACAAGAAATGTACAGAACCAATGAACAGAGGTGAAAGAGATTCATTTTAACACTGGATAACACCTGATAAGCAGCATCAGGATACAACATGTTAACTGCGAAGCAGATCATTGTTAACTCTGGGCAGTATTCAGGAGCTGTAGTAAGACATTTTCTCCCACGTTATCTAACCATGACAATCAGTCAATCAATATAAGATTAAGGTCGGTAATTTGTGCAACTGCGTGTAGAAGCAGTGTAAACCATACAACAAAAGGTCAGTAGTTTAGATGTGATTATGATATAAAGAAGAGTAAATGAACTGACACACATACACTAACACAACAGCGGCCATGTTGACTTGGAAGACAAGGAAATAATCATTTGAATGGGTTTTGTACAGGGTAATGATATTGTTTATCTCGTCCTTAACGCCAACTTGCAATATTGCAGCTACAAGGAGCCAACAGGAAGCACACAAACCAAATGCACCAACAATACTGCATACTACTATACTGCACTTTTTCATCATCATAAATACAGTACAACCCCCCACTCAGGTTGGTGGTTGCTATATTGTTTTTGGAGAGTGTTGAGTATAATATTAAGTGATTGTACAGTGTTTTGCTTTGTACATTACTTTTGATCATTATACATCATACTGTAGTTACATATAAGTATATTTTTCTGTCTGTCCTGGACTTGGATCTGACTTGGCAGCCCTGCCAACAAATATGAGGAACACTGTATGTCTCAGAACCACTGCAGCCCGAAACTTTATCTAAACTAGAACAATGAAAGCATCATTGTGCAAATGCAAAACAACAATCTATGGGAAAACGAGCAACAATTCAGCACTAATACAACAGAAATATCACAAGCAGCCAGTGAATGCAGAAACAAAAAGACCCAGCAACATTAAGACTTTGAGGATGGAAAGAGTAGTTGTGAAGGTCAAAACACACACGTCTTAATTTATGAGCATTAAAATGGACATAAACTGCAATAATTTTTTTGTCATTCAGAGATGAAGACAGCAGGAAACATTTCCACTATTAGACCTAAAGTGAACGTTTGAGACCAGCAGCTAACATTAATCCGAAACCTGAGGAGCTCAATGATCATTTTCTCCAAACAGCAGTTTGCAGCTTAGCTAAAAATGCTACATGTAGACATGGCACTGCTAGTTCAAATAACCTGCTTTTCAGAAAAGGGTCACTGATAAAATAGTCTGCAATATCACATTATTTAAAAGTAAAAAAAATGTTTACTTAAGAAAGGGTACTAAAATAGTAGAACTACTTCCTGTTATAGGTTTTGTGAGTTGAATTTTCATCTGAAACTAAAGTAGTAGGACAGACCTGTGTGTAGTAACAGCATATTTCTCTCTGAAATAGAGTAGGTAGTTAAAAAATAGAAATACCCAAAGTGCAAGTACATCAAAACTGTACTTGGAGTAAATGGAGTATTTGAATAGAAGTACATCACTAGAGAGTATGAGAAAGATGACATCCGAGGTGAAAAGCGTATCTTTATTAACTTTAATTCATTTAATCTGCTGTTGATGTGATAATTATGTGGAGTCTTTTAAACCTGGTAGGCATTTAGGTTTTTATGCACCACAAACTTTTTTTGTTTATTATTTTGCATTTTAATGGATTCTTTTTATTTTTATTTAAGCTCAGCCTGAAGACATTTATTTTCCTCTTACAGATGTGTTTTAGATGCTCTTCCTTTTTCCTGTTTTTCCACTAGATCAAATGAGTGAATTGTCATGCTTGCCAGCATGCCTTCATTTGTAAAGTTTGTGACAATATTTAATAGGAATAAATAAATCAAAGCGACGCTGTTCTTTCAAAAACATATGACTCAGTCTAGTTATCCCTAAAGAACTATTAATTGTTTCATTCTTTTTAATCATAGGAGATAAGCCAGCAACTAAATGTCTCAACTAAAGCACAGTGCTACTTGTTATTGCAAAATTAAATGTCTAACATTACTTCATAACATAAAACTATAGTTTTTCAAAACCAAAGGAGTTGTGACGTGCTCAAAGGCTCCAGCGTATATAATCAGAGATAGCATGGGCATTACATTCACTGTAGTGTCTGTACATGAAAGTTATTTAAATCTATATGAGGGTCAGTCTAGCCGTAAACCTAAACTGAAACCACATAAAAAGGAAGATAATTAAAATTGTGTTAACTTTAATGTAATCAGACTTGCACTGCAGATGAGTTACAGGTTTCATAATTCTGTTGGACAAGCATACAGTCCCACAGTGGATGTTGGCAAAATGTCTGATGATGAAATAATATGATGCGTCTTATAATGTGCTTCTCAAGAAGTTGTTCAGTACTGACTCTCTCAACTCACATATCCTCTAAATTCAGAAACTGTAGGCAATCAAGCCAAAACAAATTAACAGCTAGCCTGACATTACAGTACTCATTTTCATATGCATAAATATTAAAAGGTCAGCAGAGAGAATACTGGTTCAGATGTGTGGTAAAACCGTATAATGCAGACAGTGTTTCGGAGTTTGTAAAAACTAAGAAACATTACATTACATAATGAGTGTGTTTGTTTTCTTTTGTTTTTTGCCTTTAAAAGCTAATTTAAAATGATGTTATCTTCTCTTACTCTCTAATGTTGTGTTTTTTTTCTTTGCCTGTCCCTCAACTCACTGACTGTTTCCTGTTTTCCCATTCTCCCACTATGTAAGCATCCTAATTTCACTTTTACTCTAAATTGCACTAGATGCCACAACAACCTCCTTGATGTCAACCAGTCTGACTTCAAGAGTGGTCACTCCACAGAAATGGCACTCCTGGTGGCTGTGAAATCCCTGCGGGCTGCAAAAACAATCAGTCCTGTGTCTTAATCCTACTTGATCTATCTGCAGCCTTTGACACAGTGAACCACCAGATCCTCCTGTGTGCCCTCTCTGACTTGGGCATCTCTAGAACAGCTCTAGCCAGGCTTCAGTATTACATATCTGGTCGTACCATCAAGGTATCCTGGCAGGGGCACATTTCTAACTCTCACAGCCTCCCGCAGGGCTCAGTCCTTGGTCCTCTTCTTTTTCAGTCTATACTACATCTCTGGGTTATATCACCATGGCTTTTCACGACACAGCTCCTCCTGCCTTTTTCTCCTGACATCTCCACATGGATGAAAGGAAGACATTTTCAGCTCAAGCTCTTCAAGACAGAACTTCTAGTCTTTCCAGCTAGACCTTCAATACAACACAACATCATCATCAGCATTGGGTCTTCAGTAATTGTCCCCGCTAAATTTGCCAGTGTCTTATTTTTAATCAACCAAAAAGGACACACGTCACACCGCTCCTCAGATCTCTGCACTGGCTTCCTTTAGCTGCCCGCATCAGGTTCAAAGCTCTGACTCTTGCCTACAGGGTGATCAACTCAACTGCACCCGTCACTCCCTCATTCAGATCTACTATCCCTCCCGCCCACTGCGATCTACCAATGAACGCCATCTGGTGGTCCCATTACAAAACAAAAGATCCCGAGCAAAACTGTTTAGCTACCGAACTCTGGACGGTCTGCAGCCTTTCCAGTATTCAAAAAACTGATGAAAAAATAAGTTTTCCACAATTGCCTATGTACATAAATACATAAAAAAATTACATAAAAACTTTCTTGCACTTGCATCTAATGAAATGGACGCACTTCTTCTGATAGAGCTTAGATGTTTCTCCTTGACTTAGATGTTTGTACCTCACCTGTAAGTTGCTTTGGATAAAAGCATCTGCCAAATGACGAAATGTTCATGACTAGTTTCATTCTGCAGTAAAATGTGTATTATACATTATGTTAAATCCTGTGGCTATGTAATAGAAAATGATTTATTTTAATATGTTATACATGAAGTTATACATACATGCTATATGTCATGTACCTTCTGGCAGTCAACAACGTATTTGAATGGTTATTACTAGCTACTTATTTACACGTTTCTGTCCACTTTGCAAACAAATGTAATATTCATTGTTTTAACTCTGTTCTAGCTCTACACCAATTGCAGACAGAATATCTGCTGTCTGGCATTGAATAATAATGATTATTATTTAGAGCTGAGCAGTTTAGTGTATGATGGGTTTTAGAGAGCATCTTCTCCTCTGCTTTTAGTCATGGCTGTAAGAGAGTGAAATGAAACAGTAAAGGTGAAGCCTTCGCAATCAATGAGTCAAAATTAGACCCTAGGGGAACTGCATTGGTGGGTCATAATTCTGTGTGGGCCCATCACTACAATTAATGCCTTTCATTATACAGTACATCAGTTATTTAATACTTCTGTTAACATAAAAATATTAGTTGGAACTGCTTTAAATGTGAAATAGAAATTTGGATGAAATAGATACGAACAATGCATGTACTGCACCAGTTTAGGTCTAGCAGACATTCAATTACAGCAAAGGTCACCTGTAGCTTAAAAGATGATATTAAACATAAAGAACTCCACTTGTTTATAGTTGCTGCCAAAGATACATATGTAGGTCTGATTACTGGCCTGTTTAATGCCCATGGCTGTACCAGGGGAAACTTTGAAGAGTTTTTGTCAGACAAGTGGTGTCACATTGAGTAGAGGTTACAAAAGACCAGTGGTGGAACAGTAAAACAGTAAAACAGTGTAGAAACAAGTAAAAGCCCAACATTCATAATGTTACTTAGTCAAAATACTGTAGTGAAAGTATCTGTTCAAACTACATTTTAGGAATGGGTATTTTCAATGAATATGATTTTTTTCCACTGTACCTTTTAACATACACCTTTAATGTGTACATCACTTTAATGTTGCAGCTTGTAAAACGTGACCTTTTTGTAAAAAAAATTACTAAAAAGTTTGACTCTATTATAATTTGATTTACTTTACATATTGATTTACTTTACATATTGTAGAGAGGTTTGTGAGTTTTACACCAGCAACACCACCTTGGATTACTGTACTTGGATTACTGTACTTTGTTTAATTCAGATTCCACAAGGTAGCTAGTAAAAATACTTCTAACCGTACCATAACTAATAAATATAGTGGAGCAAATATGGTAAAATGTAGTTAAGCAGCAGCAGAAAAACTAAATAGCTTAAATTTAAATAAAGACTTACTGAGAACTTAAGTAAGTGTACTCAATTACTTTTCACAACTTAAAATGGGAAGCTTTAAAATTTTTATTTATGTTGCACTTTTAACCATGTTAGAAAATTCTTTACAAACTCAGATGTATTATAAATTTTACATAAATACATGCAAAAAGAATGTATATAAAGGTAGATATATTCCAGAGCAGGGAGCAATATAATGTATGTGTCACATTCACATGACATAAAGATCAGTTAAAAATGTGATATTAAATCAGAAAGATATTTATCAGTGTATATCAAAGTAGCCAGTTATTGGTATTAATGAAAACTGCTCTACTTTTGCAGTTCTTTTCTCTGCATTTCTCTGCATACGCTGATTCAAAAATACTTTTCTTAGCTTAAACAGTAATAATTGTCTGACAATAATAATGTGTGCAGAGTTCAGCCTTCTCCAAAGGTTTAAGAATGAAATGAAGTTTGTACTGAAAATTGCTCAACCACAGTGGGTTTGTTTTTCTGTCCCCAGGTTTAGGGCCGACCTCCCGATAATAGTTTACTCATCCATTGGCACTGATGGTGATTGCAATTCCAGTGTGATGATGGAGAATAAGCTAATTTCAATTTTGTCATGGATAATGCCACCTGATTTTCTGCTGCTGAATCTCAACAAAAAGCTTCTATCATAGTAACCACATAAATCATCTATGACAGGGCATTTAAACACAAACACACATTAAAAATCCTAAATGCGGGCACACATGAGCCTTGACTGTGCAATGACTCAACATTTTGCACCAGACTACACATTATATCTCCTTCTTTTACTTTAGTCACTTCCACAATTACAGTGATTAATAGTGACGTTTCATTAACTTTTTTTCATGACTTGCAATTGCTTTTTGTGCAACAATGTGGACAAATATGAGAGCACAAAACAAGACAGAGAGCAGTATTGTGTGTGTGTGTGTGTGTGTGTGTGTGTGTGTGTGTGTGTGTGTGTGTGTGTGTGTGTGTGTGTGTCCACCCAGGTGGGCCATTGTGGACAGTGTGATAAGGAACAACTTTCAGGTACATCACTCATGTATTTGGATGAACGCACATAATCAGGAAATAGTATTATTGAACACTGATGCACCACTGACTTGGAGACAGATATCCTGTTTCATGAAAACACACAACATCTTGGCCAAAAATAATCAATATGTGTGCACTGGCATTTCTGACAAGATTCAAGTTGAGTGGCTTGAAAATGTGCTGGTGTCCTGTTGAGGAAGAAGCTGTACTTGTAATACTTTTTCATTTCAATTTTCTGTTTCCAATAGATAACCAATAATATCTACCCGTTCTCCTGCTGAGAAGGTGCAGCTATTTTTTAGCTCAGCTCTGTGGTCGAGCCGACTGTCATATTGGAATGTGTCACTAGAACTAGCGAGGATGCTTCAGTGAAAATGTATCCATCTGGAATCTGTCACTGAGACAATGGAAATATAAAACAATAAAGCAGCTACATCAAAGTTTTGATCATTATAATGCTCACTACATTTTGACATCCAGTGTCCAAATGAAAGCATCAAAATCTCCAAGCATTGAAGCCAAAGTCTTGTGGCTTAGGTTTGATGATCAGACACTGATGTGTGTGTAGCCAGTTCAGTGAAGGCAGTGTTACACTCCATGACTGTAAAATGTAGAACAAAAAAGCGTGAAGATAAGACTGACTTACCGGCATCATTTCCTACAGATAAATGTAACAGCATTCAGACCAGGATGCATTAATGGTGCAAAAAGAGTTTTTATTGCATTTGTTACCTCATCTGTAAGACAAAAAAATACCTGCTATTGATCCCACTTTATGGGCAGACACATTTTCAGGGTCTTGCATGGGCTCAGACTATTCACTGGTTTCTTCCATGGAGCTTACATTGGGTCACAGACAGTGTATTTTGCTACCTACTGGCAGGTGCAATAATTGTGTAAGAAAAAATCAAAAAACATAATAAAAGCAAAGAACATTATAAAACATTATGCTTACATTTGTTTTACTTCTCATCACTAATTTTCTGCTGTAATAGTAAATGTGAAGCAAATGTGACATTACTGACTAAAAAAACCCCTGTCAATATGCAGCAATGAGTCACATGATTAAAAGCTATATAAACTTTCATTCTGGAATAATATTAATCAGGCAAATCATGATTTTGTTTGTTATCAGTGGCTTTGACTGAAATGTTTCATCAACAGAGCAAGCCAATACTTGCCGCTTTCCAGGAAAGAACAACCACTGTCTGGACACATAACAGTTTATTTGTATCGTGAATGAGTGTAACAATAAAGTGTAACACGAACTGAGCCTCTGGGCTGCAGAGGGCTCTGGCTTCCTCAGTCAGATGAGCTTCCACTGGTCACGTCTGATGAAAAGAAAAGAGTTGAAATTGTTCAGAAAACCATCCAGGCTAAAGTGTTCACAACACAAATCTTAAAGTCACAGAGCTAAAAAAAAAACGTGCTGTGGTGTTTCTTTATTGTATCATGAACAACGTAAATCTAATCATTGTTTGCTAGAATATAGTTTGAATGCGTTAGTATGAGTGGTGTTAACTTCAACTTTCATGTTTTATGTTCTCAGTAACAGAAGCCCCAGTAGCCCCAAACTATACTTTATACTATTTTAAAAATAATGTTAGCGCTAATTAGTAACACTGATATTTAAACACTGGGTCAGAGCCTTTAATTTATTCAGCCTTTACATGATATCTTGTTAGGAAAATCAATAAAACCTCTATGAAGATATATAAAACAGATGCCATACAAAAACAGCTACAGAAGTTTAGCATGTTGCATCTTTTTTTAGGTTAGGTGTCTTTCTGTAGGAGGAGCAGAATTGTCTCATAATTCTAAACCAAACTTCACTATTTTCTATAAAATGAGAATTAAACCACAAATAAAAAGTCATGTCAGTATGTATCAGCAAAAATTATATTTTGTCCAGTTTTAATAATGTGCTGATCTGAAATGGCTCGGTAACTAGGAATCCTGTCAGAAGGTAAAATATATCTCTTATTTATGGAACATCAATACTATGGATGTTCTGTCTGCAACTTGCCTCTTTGATTAACTCACTTCATTCGGATCTACTCTCATGGGCGTGTTTCAGACCCAACTTCAATCGATGCCTGTTTGTTAAACAGTCACATGGTCCTCAGTTGTATTTCCGGCCCCGGTAACATAATCATTTGTGGCATTGCTGTGTTCATTCCACTATCCGTGTTAAACTCAATAAATATGAAGTGTTTGGCATTAGTATAGACTACATTATAATCTTTCTCTCTAACCTCATATTTTATATTATATAATCTTGTCTTTTCAATACACTGAAAAGTGGCTCATAATCTGCTCTCACATCAGCATCGTTAAACTGAATTCGAAGCTTTAATGTTGCAAAGCACAAAATCTTAACTTTTCATTGCGCCAAAAAAGAAATAATAGACAATTACTTTTACAAGCGCTCATAATTAAAAGAAAATCCGCCCTTGTTTGGAGTTGAGACGTGTTATTCCTATGACTTTCAGACTGTGTCCACTTCATAATGATCCTGTTCTTCTGTGTGAATGTGAAACCCTCTTCTCTCTGATAGCCAAAACAAATGAGCCAGAAATCTCACAAGGACTGCTGCGCTGACAGTGATTGTCAGTTACAGTTAATGTGATAGAGAGATGAAGTCTTAAGAGCAGCATGAGAGGCTGGTAAGACTGCTGGTTGGGCTTTACTTCAGTAAACAGTCATGGTTTTGACTCCCAAATTTGAAGCCATGTTTCTAAAATGGCTTATTGAAATCTAAGTGTAAAGACAATTTTGTCTACGTGACATTTAAGACTGAATGATTAAACTTTTCAGCAGTCTTATTAAACATAAGTGTTCTGGTGTCCAGCAGGGTGCCATCCAGTCTGCTGGAGCAAACTGGCAATCATGTACTGATAATCAAAGCCTTTTGCAGAATAGGTCAACAGTTTTCCTTCATTAGTGATTTGTGTTTTGTTTTATTCACACTAAAATTGCATATTCCGTTGAAAAAGTTCCCTGACTTTAGTCCTGATTGTTTTTACTTGCTTTTCATGTGAATTTCCCCACTGAGGATCATTGAAGTGTTTTCGTTTGTGGTATAGACACAGCATTTGTCTACTTTAGCAAAATGCTAACTCTTCATAACGAACATGCTGATAGGTGTAGGGTTAGTGTCTTAGGATGCTAGCATTTATTAGCACTGCTAGCAGCAAATGCAAAGTGACAGGCAGACTTACATATAATAGTGTAAACAGGATTTACACTTTGTTTCAAAATGCATCTCTTTTGATCACAAAAGCTAAAAACAAATGTAAACAACCACCAAGATGTATCGTGATCTGAACACTCAAACCACTTGCCAGGGTAGTCTAAGGTGCATTTTACCATATATCTTTTG
>OMLM01009919.1:51164-68213 GCA_900302695.1 Helostoma temminkii | reverse complement strand
CTTTTTTTTTTTTTTTTTGCATATTTGTCACATTTAAATGATTTAGATCAGTGTGACAAATATGTAAAAAACATAAAAAAATCAAGAAAGGTGGTAAATACTTTTTCACAGCACTGTGTATGGACAGTTTTGAGTGTTGTAGAATGTTGTAGATTCTGCAAAAGATTTCATCTCAGTCCACTCAAGAACTATAGATGTTTATGTTTAGAGGTTTTCCACCATCAGTGTAAGTTATACAGGTTGGTTGTGTATTATTATTCATTGTGTAATATAAACCAGAGCTGCTGAAGTAAGAAATAAGGATTAATTATGAATATAATGAAGGTATTCTAATGCATTACATGTGTTGGCTTGAATGTCACCGCAGACTAATCATATGAATAATAAATCAGACCTCTCTTAGTAAATAGTATAAACACTAAGCCTTAAGGCCAGATGAGCCTGCAAACCACCTGCTACATAAACCAACTAAAAAATGAACAGGAAACTGTATTATTGAGTGGGTTTGTTATTCGTCGTGTCTCAAGTCCAACTGGGATCATTTTCACCAGGAGATATCTGTGTTAGTAAACTCTCGCTCCACATTATTGTCAAAGTGGTAAGAATAATTTGTGGTCACACTACAAGTTAGAAACATAAATTGCAAAAGAGTGATAAAACTAGAAAGAAGTGTTGGATGCATGTTGCTTTTACTGCTGCAAACAAACCTCATCTTGTGGTGTCCAGATAGCTGCAAAAGATTTCAAGTATTGTTGTCTGGCCTCAACCCAGTGTTATTTATGAGTCTGAAATCTTTTTTTAAAAGAGTCCAGGCCAATTTTGCTATTCAGATATGTTGATATAATACAGAATCAACACTACCAGAAGAGTCAAATAGCATCAATGCACAGTATTAACATATGACATTTAAAAACCTATACATTAAAAAGTATGAGAAAGCAGTTTGAACTGCAAGGATTTTGCATCTGAAAACTAAAATATTTACATATTTTAGATATTAATTGCTCATGCAAAAACACAAGGTTCTTGCAAGTGTTGTAGAGAAGTTTCTTAGTTTAGAAAGGTAAACTAAAGAAAAAAGACAAGGACAGAGTGACCTGCACAGTTATTGTCGTGATGAGAGATCATTTCATTTTGGCTGCCTTGACAATGGTGATTTTTCACTATTAGGTTCCATTAGGTTTAGTTTAAGACTTTGTCAAGGAAATTATCCAGTATAATTTTCTATAACAGGATGGGGAAAATGATGGTGAGGTGGTTACACAGTCCTAACAGGGATTGTTACAGATTTTAGGTGGACGACAAAGAAAAGCCACATACAGTGTAAACAGCCTTTTATAATACCATAATATAATGTTGAAATGAAAAATAAAAATATATTCATGAAAAAGCACTAAAAAATATAGAAACATCATGTATTAATGTGATCCGTAACACTAATATGAACATTTGATGCATGTGCACATACATTTCTGATTGTGCTATACTGATATACTATTTTGATATACATATATGCACATTTCTATGAAGCCAGTGTGTGTTTCTCTATGAGTAGCCTTACAGTTACACTGAAGTTCCTTTGTACGACACTGGTTGAGATGAAAGGAGCTAGAAACAATGGCTGATTCCACATATGCACTCATTGTCTTTATCTTTGTTAATTAATTAGACTGAAACCGTTGTCACACACAGTCACTGGCCACTTCATTAGATACACCTGTACAGTGTAATGAAATCCAGTACAGCACGATGCCCTGGACTCTAGTTTTACAACGTTAGAAGTTCAGCCAGTTTTTGTTGAAGCTGTGGTAAAAGGTGATAATTGTACTATATGGGGTCAATGTTTGGGGCCCTTCATTCATTTTAAATGATAGACAAAACATTACCTCAGTGCAACTCCCACTATGTCCTCAATAATAGAGTACAGTTATGACCATTCTGATAAGATACAAAATAACATTGCGTTGCTGATGAGATGAGCTTTCCTGCAGTAATGTAAGTATAATGTCTACACATACTGGTAAATCTGTAAACTTTGTTTAACTCTCTGTCTTGCCCTCTATCCAGACTAACACAGGGCTTTTCTCCCCTTAAAACAGCCAGATGCATCGTAGTATACAGTATGCAGGGAACACTGAGAATTATACAAACACTGTTATATACTGGAGGTGACCAAATGCTGGCAGCAGTGCATCATGTCACTCTTAAAAGCAGACAATGTTCTTTCCTTTTACTGTGATAAAGCTATAAATGGAATTACTTCTCCTTGTAGTCTGGTTTCTATGAACATTTTGTGGTGCAGAAATTCTCTTATTTTCTGTAGCTGGTAAGTTTTGGAACTTACCCAAAATATTGTACAATGGCAAGCAAAAGTAAGTGAACTATAGTATATGGAATTTCCTTATTTCCTGCATAAACTGATCATAAAATATCATCTGATCTTTACCAGTCACAAATATCAACACAATACTTCTATACTCAAATTATTAAACTAAGCTAATAAACTAAACTTCTAAACTGAATGAAAACATTAAACATACAAGGTGATTTTTTATGTAAATGGTTGAACCACCTTTAACAATGATCTCCAGAAAGTGCTCCCTGCCGCTGTGGATTAGAGCTGAATGATGGCCAGAGGAGCTTTGGACCATTCTTCTTAACATAACATGCATCAGCTCATGTTCTTAGTACGTCTGGTGTGAACAGCTCTCACACAGCATCTCTATCGGGTTGAGCTCTGGGCTCTCACTAGGCCACTCCAAAAGGCAGATTTTGCATCTCCAAAGCCATTCTGTAGTAATTTACTTTCATGGTTAGGGTCATTATCTGGCTGCATCACCCAACTTCTTCTGAGCTTCAATTTGCAGACATTATTCTGTAGGATACCTTTCATTGATTAGTCTCCAAGTATGCAAACATCTTGATGTTTAGAATCAGAGCACACAGACATTAAAAAGCCTAGTGTTTCACTTAATTTCAATCACAATTGTTTGTTTAATGTGCGTATTTAATAAAGACATTCATGTTTTTTTGTTTGCTTGTTTAAGCAGAAAACTGCAAATTTCACTTACTTTTTCTCGACACTGCAGATGTAGTTCTAGGTGTGAAGTGCATGCAACCAAGCGCCATTAGTACTCATCAGCAAGGTGAATGAAAGACATTATACAAACTTTTCAAATTATGTAATTTTGGTAAATTACCTTTTTTCAGTAAAGAACTGCCTGAACAATAAGCACTTCATGCCTTTCCCTTGTTTCCCTCCTCCCATCATCTCATTAACCTTGGCTTGGCCCAGTAAGACTACAATGCTTCCTTTGGGAAAAGAGGCTCACAGCAACAAGCCCAAAATACCAGAAAATTACTGTTGAGGCAACATGTTTTCTTTTGGTTGAGTTTTGCACTTCTTTCCTCTTTTATTTCACAAAACCAAAGGACCATGACAGGAGATGTTCATTCGTTTAACTGAAGGAAATGGGTGATGGAGCAATTTTGAAACTGAATCAGAACAATAACATTGGAAACAAAGAGATTTCTGCTCATCCTGCAGACAGAGGCGAGTCCTGTCATAATGGAAAAGTTTTCAAAATAGTGGCTGCTGCCACGAGCCTCCTGTGCCAGAAAAAGGAATGAAAAGGAGCACATGGCAGCAAAAGACTATTTTCATAAAATAAAGTCCATAAAGCAAAAGATGAACCCAGCATATGGTGAAGAGGATGGGGAATAGGTTGTGGCTGTGGGGCCAGATACAGAGTTAATGGGACTCAGGTGCTGCTCGTGTCTCATCAGGCCACCCCTCACCTCTCTGTGCCGCCTGACCAACAACCCGACTCAGCCCTGCTTGCCACACACATCCATCTTTTACTGTCCTTTTTTCCTCGTTTTCATATCTTTCTCATTTCTATGTCTGAATGTTGTGTATTTATCTTATTCCAAAGCTTGAAAATATAGAAATAAACTACTTTGAAGGATTGATTTTGTTGTCGTTTGCTAATATGCTGCTATAGTGATTCACTTTAATTCCAATGAGTGTCTCAAACTAATTCTTAGAAAACTCATTTTAAAGCTTTATGACAAGTTACAATAGCAATGAAACAGAGCAGGAAACATCTCAGGGCAACCACTGTACCCGTAAAGATTTTTTACTTAAATCTCAGGTGACCCCAGTATTTTCTCTAGAAGAAAACACTGGATTGTTTTTTGTTCTACACTGCTTCAGTGCATAAACAAATTGTTTAAAAAAGAAAAAAAAACAAGTGCCAAAAACATTGAAAAGGAGAAGGAGTGTAGCTTCTGTCATCAGTGTATGAGTGATATGTTGTTTGTTTTGATACTGTATTGTATGTAAACACTCCTACTGGAAATCCACAACATGCTAAAGATGAAAAGTCCTTCATGGTAACAAAGGATCTTCAAAAATTATAAGTATGAATATTTTGGATCACAGCTTGAAAGAACAAAGCTCTAAACCGGTAACAAGTACAATTCAATCATCCTACACAGCAATGAGGACATGTTTTTTCCTCTACATTCATCAACCTCCTGCTGCTCTCCGAGAGAGAGAATGTTAGATGCCTTGCCAAAAGTGCCGTCTTCCTCTCCTGCTGGTAGAATGACAACTCCCCCAATAGGTGAAGGTTTTGCATCTTCCTGGATTGAGACAAGTCAACCGTAACAACCAATAGAGCACTGTGGGGGCCCGGAGCCAGCTCATCAGATCTGTCTATTCTGTAAGAGAAAAACAAAACCCAACACAGCACCTCTGGCTGTACAGCTAGCTCTCGTGCAGTGCTGACACGAACCCAAGGGGCACCCACTGTACAACCACGTCAAGTCCTGCCTTCAGCATCTTTAGAAAGATTAATGAGCAGGTGGACTCCAAAAGCCTCCTCTGCTTCCTCTCTCACTTTCTAAGTAATCCTGCGGGATACCAGTCATTACCTGAGACGCTAAGTGGACGAATCTTGCTTCAGAGTCTTGAATTTGATCATTCAAGACTGTATAATTACAGCCTAGCAGAGGTCTGTAGTGGTAAAAAGAATAGATTTGCCCCAGCAACTAAAATATTTAACAATGTTAAATGATAAAATATTTGATATCTGGTACAACATGTGTATTTGTGAGTGAATACAAGTGGTTTATCTCATCATAGTTAATTTTAGGACTGACAGAATAATGCCCCTCTGTCCCATATATAAACACAAAGTTAGATGTCACATAGTTAGCCCTTGCACCATCTGTCCCCTGCCCAATTCATTCCCTGTTGTATATTTTTGTTTTTCTATCCAACAATAAGTGGCTCAGTCCCATGATTCCCATAAGATACGTCCCCACCTGTCCTGTGACAAGTTAATTAAATGGAAAAGAAAACAAAAATCCAATTAAAACTTTTTCCATTTAAAACTGATTCAGTTTTTCTGCTACTGCACCGACTGAAACAAGGATGGTTCCGCATATAAGACTTTGCTGAATGAACCTTTCTTTGTTGACTCTGAACAAAGAAAGCGTCACTGTGACATCTGAACAGACATCCAACATTTAAAGTAGCAAAATGTCTCAATGCACCAACAACATTGGAGATTTTAAGACACCCCACCTAATCCCAACACCCATATCTTAAGTCTCACCTATGAAGTTCTCAGTGTGACTTCTCCCTCACATTTTCTGTCACCTTTCCATTATCAGCTATCAAAGTAAAAACATAAATAATTTAATAAATCTGTGTTTTTCCAGCCAAACCAAGCTGTATTAATGAAAAAAAGCTAAATATTGCCTGTGTATGCATGCAGCCATATCAATAGATCTTTGTTACTTTACTGAATGAAGGAGCTAAATATTTTTCTTAGTGTTATTTAGAATTGCATAGGCATTTATATTTTACTGTTGCATATACAGTATAATCATCAGAGTATAGCCAACATAGACCATGAGCATGTACTGTACTGTATATGTCATACACCGATCCGTCTCTACTATAAATGCACCTGGTGGTTTTGATGAACTGGGGTCAGCGTGGGCACCCTCACAAGTGTTGACTATGGCCAGCATTAACCTCTGTGCGCCGCACTGGCTGATGGGTGTATGCACAGAAACTGATCACCCCATGTTCACTTCTTCACACCTGTTTGCCTCCTGAAGGAAAGTGATAAAAATGTAGTGTATATTCCATAACAACAACAACAAGAAAAAACCTGTAACATTGTTTGCAGATTGTTTCAAACACTGAACATATGATATAGAGAACCACTGTCCATGTATACATGTGTATGGATTCACCAGGGACCCTGATCTGTTTAATTATTTACAGTCTAATTCAACATTTTGAGCCATGTTTGAACTTCTTGACCATAGGTGAATGGTCACGATAGACCTACGCTGTGGTTCCACCAACATTGTCGCTAAGCAAATCATCTGTTTGCTCTGAGATGATGATGAGCTGATTAAAAATTTATGCCCTCACAGGAAGATTACCTTGCATAATCCAAAACGGCAGTGCTTCACAGTTTGACACGAATGACTGGGCACAGTCCTTGTCTGAAGGTGAAGATAAGTCACTACATTTTTTGTTTTGTTTTTTGGCTTTGATTCTAGCTAGAACTTGTCTTCACTGACAT
This sequence comes from Helostoma temminkii, assembly GCA_900302695.1. Classification (NCBI taxonomy): domain Eukaryota; kingdom Metazoa; phylum Chordata; class Actinopteri; order Anabantiformes; family Helostomatidae; genus Helostoma; species Helostoma temminkii. Next base: position 61,602 of record OMLM01009919.1, on the reverse strand, counting down.
ACAGCAGACTACTGTAAATAACAGGAGCGGATTGTCTGGGTTTAGTCAGACACCATCCTCATAAAAATAAACTGGAGAAAACCATCTAACCCATACCTGATTCATATGAAAGACATGATGTTAACCGTTACAAATGCTTGAAGTGTGTACAGAGCCTCATGAGTGGGTTTTCTGCTTTTCAAAGGCTTGTGGATCAGAATAATGTAGAATTATTATTCAGGAGCCACAATGACTACAAAGCTATACTCATGTTTAATGGGTTTTTAAAAAAAGAAAGCTGCCATTTCTGGACAGAATGTTTCATATCCAAAACTGTGTACTGGGTAGAAAATTATGGTGTGGAGATTTTTTAAAAAGGACAAGGAGGATATTGAAACAAACTCCAAATCCCCAGACTTTTCTACCACCACACATCTGTCTATAAACAAAGCATTTGTTTGTGCTTGGCAGAAGTTTTGGCTTCACTAAAATCTTGTGAATCTTGTAAAGAAAATCTGATAAGTGCATTATGTGTGGAGAAATCCCACATTTGAAGAGTGTTAACTGATTATTATCATCAGGCTTTATATACGCTAACATTTTCAGTTCTTGCCAGTAAATGTCAGTAGATATGGGGATGCAAAATGGTGCCACCGAGATCACCCTGTGCTTTGTTTGTTCTCTGTAGCCAGTGTTTTGTTTTTCCCTTGTATCTTTAACCCTCCTCCCACAACCATTCTTCACCCTGTTTTCAATAATGTTCCTGACATTTTTCTGCACGACTGCAGCAACCTCGACAAAGCAAAGATCAAAAGGAGATTGCATGATTATTCCCTGACATGTGTCCTTTTGTCTGATAGTACCAGAGAGGCAGAAACAAAAATACCTGGGAGTTTCTGGCAGACTTTAACACATCGAGGCGTGAGGCACACTGGAGCACTGTGGCTACAGTATCACGTTTCAACAGGCATGAATATTTTGACTGCTTGCTTTATTTTAAACTCCCACATTTACTGAGAAACTTGGTTGTTTACAGAGAAATTTCAGTGTCGTTATGTCAAATGACTTGCCAAAACATAACATTGTAACATGTAAACCAAAAAGATGTGCCAGTAAAAAAGATCTGCGGTTATCATAGGTCTGAGATTTTCAAACTCATTTTTCTGTGACGATGGTATAAAATTATCATCATAATACTAGTCATCAGTTTGTGTCAGTGAATGCCTGCTTGGCTCAGTCTGCTAACATTCAGGGACAGGCTTGGGGAATGATGAATGTTGTCAGACGAGCAATTCATTTTGGCAACTCAGGTCAGCCAAGGGAATGAATGGCACGATGGTTAGAAATGATATTACAGTCTATTTAATTTCCTGTAAACCTGAGACTTCCACTGTGTCAACATTAGAAAGACTGATTTTATTATTGAGACGGAGCGAATTTTAAAAACAAACATCGTTTCTTTTACAAAATGTAATGTCAAGTGTCTCATAAACATAATTTGGCATTTTGCATGTGAATATGATGACATTTTCCACATAGTTCTGAAGTCCAGTAGCCAAAGTTTTTAGGAAAACAAGCAGGCGGAGGAAATAAACAATTCAGAGTTTTTCTAATTTTATGTCTTCTGCAGGCTTTAAACACCAGAGCAAATAACGTCAGAGCCAGAGCACACAGAAGGAAGCAGATGTCTCTATCAAGAGCCCACTCAAGTGAACACAATTTTATTTATAATAACCTGTAAAAAAATACTTTCCTCCCAAAGGCTGTATGATAATGCACAAGAAATTGCAGGTGGTACTTGATTAAAGTGACACTGATGAGCTGATTACCCTCCTTTTTATCCCCATAACTTGATCATACACTCACACATGATCATACAGAAAACAGAGCAGGAACTTATTGAAGTTTGGACTTAAAATGTGTAATAGGAATGTGATAGCGTAAAAGATTTGTCAGTCAAAAGTATTTTCTAGTACCAGTACTTTGTGGTATGTGGGATATGCATATGTGTTGCTTTTGATATGTTGCGTAACATTTGATAGTTAGAAAAGTGGGCTTTTCAAGCGGGACACAAGGACGTTTTTATGTGGGTGATTTGTTTTCAAATCCAGGTTAATATAGAGGCGATTACAGTCTCGGCATCCGATCTGAATTTAAAATTTGTGGCTCTCCAACTGGTTTTCTCTCGTAATATACTAATATTTACTTCTGAACCTGCAGCTGGCCAGAGAAGAACGAATTAACCTGTGAGTGAATCATCATTCATCTTGAGCACCAGCGTTCGGCTCCAATGGAATTTACATAAATCCCACAGTAATTTTGGAATAATTTGAATCTAAATAGCAAAGGGCTGAATAATCAACAAGTAATGAGAAGTAAAATTGGTCATCTGTTCACATCTTTCACTATCAACTTCATCAACAAGCATGACTGCTCCAATTCATTCCAAACAATAATTTTTAGAGGTCATCCCCCTTCTCTGCATTCCCCTCTGAATGTTTCAGTTCATAGTGTATTACCCATCACTCCTGAGACAAAAAGGCCAGATAGCTGCCTAATTTATTCATGTGAGCCATCTCTACCTTCCATAAATGCAAATTCATGTTTGATGAGGCTTCTAATTTTCATTTTGTGGAATCATCAGACTTTAAAAATTAATTTAGAAATAATCTGATTTTTATAACAATGTTCATTTATCAGTAATTTGACTGTTTTTTTTTATAATAAATTAACGATTTCCGGTTTTTCAGCTGGAAAAAGTAAAATCTGTAGAAATACTTCTAGTAAACCATCCAACCCTAAAACTGAACAAAATACTACAAAATATATTCTTTTTATAATACTACAAAAAGATTGTTGTTAAATTGTATATATGTTCACTTTGTAAGCACAATACAGAAACGTAGTCAGTCTATAAAATGGTCTTGTAATACATAATATATTCTGTTGCTAATCAGACCTGTTATAGGGGATACTATAACTACCTGGTCTCTAAATACTGGCAACATTTACATACGTATGTCTGTATTTGTTTATGTATTTGCTCACTTAGTGTCTCACTAAATCATTTGCTGTGGTCAAATAAAACTTTGACCCACTTTATATGGAACGATATTGGAGCCTCTCAGGTGATGTCCTCTGAGTGCAGCAGATGGTTTAGTCTGCTACCAATAATAATTGTGGTGATGATTTTGCAGAGGGTCCATCCCATGTAAATGGGATTGTGTCTATAACTTCAAGCTACTAAGGATGCGAGGAAGCAAGCTCATGAACACTACTAGCTAGACCGAGCCAAAGTCATTACTTCCACATGAGCTTCTGCACCACTAGCTTCTATATGTTTATAAGATAAACAGTAACTTGTGAGCAATAACTGAAGCTCCCATTAATTTATGTGCAGCATCACAAGTACTAACATCATCATCATCATCACTTGGTTTTGTCCTAAGTAAAGGGGTTTTGAATTAGTTTTTCTGGGCATTCTGGTTTGTCTCTGGCTCCATGTGAAAAGACATAAACAACCACAAAGAAAGTTGTATTCTATAAAAGTCCTTGTTGCAGCAAAAATTATGCATCACAGATTATCTGTAAAGTAATATTTGATTAAAGTGGTACAAAAAGGCCATTATTTATTAGCCTTGTAATCAATAAGAATGCATGTGTTCAAATTTCTATTTACATAGGAACCCTGGTGGTCTCAGAGTGTCAACCATTAACCACAAACTGCCCCTGGTCCAGCTGGGGTCCATGTTATTCTCCATCTCTGACTAATGTCTGTTATAAGACATAAAAAAGTTATTGGCCATACATGAGAGCTGTTGTATTAAGGAGGAAGCGGGACCCATTGATCTAGTTTAGGCACAGAGCCCATATTATCATGTGGGCCCTTGTGAATGTAGTTACTTTCTTCACACTGCAGACAGTGTCACAGCAGCAGAGTCTATGCTATGGATTCCTACACAGACTTGTGTGGCATCGAATATATGATAAAGAAATGTCTGTTTAAAGTGGAAGCAAACAAAATCAACCACTTTGCTGCATGTTCAGCACAGTGATTTCAAGAAGAATCTTAAAAGAAAATCAGTTTTCTGGCCCGAAAATGTTTCCCCAGGAAATGGCCATCTCTCAGCTGTCAGAGAGCAGAGCCCAGCAACACTAGCAGCGTGCCAAACTTCAGTATCATCCCACTTCCCATTAGTCATGCAGCATGCGACTCTTATGTACTAGGTTTTCTCGTCATAAACTCTCAATGAGAGAATGATTACACATTTCTACATGGCTGCCAGTGCAAATTATTAGCATAAGCAGCACTGGTAAATGACTTTCTGTAACATGGCAAATAACAAACTGAGTGTAGAACAAACACTGTGGGGCAAACAATAACTTCAGAGAAAACACATCACTGGGCTCTTGACTAATATCACACTGATGATTCTTGCATCGGTTTACATATTACTGACTCACTGATGTTAACTTTACAGGAATAAAAATCAATGCCAGCAGCATGTGATGTGCCTGTAGCCGTGAGCCTGACTGATGCCTCAACAGTGCCACCTTTTGATCAAAGAAATAAATGACCCTTGTCTTCATGATGAGACTATTTACTCATCAAAAACACACTGGATTCTCTGTTAATCTCAACACATCTAAAACATTCACCAAACTGTTAATTTTAGGACACAAGAGACAGGTGGCTACAATCATTTCATGGCTTTCTGTACGTTCTAGCGAGAAAATATCTCTCAGCTGAATCTTTTCTGCTGGCATTTGGCTTGAAAGTCCGAACGCTGCTGAACACACTTGACAGCTTCTCCTGGAGTTTATGAACGAGGATCCCGTCCCAGTATTTACACACTAGCGAGCCCCCTGGCTGTAAAATCTTTTCAGCCAAGTCTATCAAAGACAAACACATCATGATGAGTCTCTCGTGGTCCATCTCTCGGAAACCACTGGCATTGGGCGCCATGTCGCTCAGGATGACATGAGCCTGTTTGTTGGGGAGCAGCTCCAGCAGCTTGGTGTGTGTGGCAGGGTCGGTGACATCGTGACTGGACAGGAAGTGGGCACCATCCAGAGGTGATATATTTAGCAGATCAATACCAACAACAGTCCCCTGCGGTAACTCTGGATCTGGAATGAATGAAAATAATCAAATAATACAGGAAATTCAAAGACATGTAGACGTTGTTGCCAGTCCTGATTTTTGATGACGATGGTTTGGAGCAACTTTCATTCACAATTTGTATCAGAGGCAATGGCATCTACCTGTAGGACACTGCTGAGGCGTTTTGACTTGTTCACAGCATTTGTATTAGTTACAAAGGCTCATTGTTGTGTATAATTCATAATCTGTTGCTGTGTGTATAAACATTTAACATGTCCATTATGTACATACATTATGGCTGTAATAGGGATGGATATACAGTATATATAGTATACAGTATATACAGTTTTCAGTATATATAGTATATATACGATATACAGTATATATAGTATACAGTATGTTGTGAACTTCTGAATGAAACAACATCCAATTAAAAATATCTTTATTATATAAACTGTGTTATTAAGTCAAAAATATATTAGCATTTATAAACATTTATAGCTGTGGTAAGTAACTATGTATATTTAATATACATATAAAGCACTTAATGATCAAGCTCCTTCATATCTTAAAGACCTCATAGTACCACATCTTCCCAGCAGAACACTTTGCTCTCAGAGTGCAGGCCTTTAGCTATCAAGCTCCTCTCCTGTGGAACCAGCTTCCAGTTAAGGTTCGGGAAGCAGATACTGTCTCTACTTTTAAGATTAGGCTTAAAACTTTCCTTTTTGATAAAGCTTATAGTTAGAGCAGATTCAAATGACTCTGAACCATCTCTTAGCTATGCTGCTATAGATTTAGACTGCTGGGGGACCTGCCTTGATACACTGAGCTCCTCATTCCTCCATCTATTCATACACCACCATTGTATGTTATTAACTTTGTGGGGTTTTTTTTCTCTCTCTCTCTCTCTCTCTCTCTCTCTCTCTCTCTCTCTCTCTCACTCTCTCTCACTCAGCTGTGTGCTCCCAGTCTTCAGTTACTGGCCCATCCTACCTGCCACATATTTGCTGTTGCTATTGTTTTGTGACCTGTTGTTCTTTTCTCTCTTTCTTTCCACTCACCCCAACCACTCAAGGCAGATGACCGCCCACCCTGAGTCTGGTTCTACTGGAGGTTTCTTCCTTCTCCACTGTTGTCTAGTGCTTGCTCAAGGGGGATTTGTTGGGTTCTCTGTATTAATTTGTTGTATCTAGTCTTAAACCTTACACTGTAAAGTGCCTTGAGATGACTTTTGTTGTAAATTGGTGCTATATAAAAAAATTGAATTGAATTTAATTGGATTTATTCAACTACTGTACGAAAGTACAACTTTGAGGTACTTTTACTCCATTACAATTAGTTTACAGCTTTAGATACAAGTCACATTATGTTGAACAAACCTGGAATTAACCTGCACACTTATGTTATCAACAGCATCAAATATAATACTGTTTGCAGTTTAATTCGCTTTGGTTCTGTTTCAAATATACTTCAAGTAAATTTTAGAGCATTTACATGGTACTTCAGCTCGAATAAACAATCTGAAGTGGTGGAGTCAATTTTAGGCAAGTATTTTAACTTTTACTTGAGTGTTTGTGTACTTCTACCACCCCTGAAATCAAAATGTTTCTCCTACACTGCTGTTACTATCTTATGCATCCATCGCCTCAAATCCTGTCTTCCAAGTCAGCAGATATGAGAAATCTGCTATTTCTGAGGCTGACTAATAAATAAAAAGCTCAAATGGTTATTTATTAAACACTACAGTCTGTCCCCACTTACTGTGCCCGTGTTTACAGTTAGCTATCCACCTGTCTGTCCTCTCACCTGTCCCGGCAGAGTTGACCCTCTGGACTGCCACCTGACTCCAGGCACCAGGTGCAGCTCCGCAGTCCACCACGCTGTTTCCCGGCTGTAACAACCTGAACTTGTCATCTATCTCCAGCAGCTTGAAGGCGCTTCTGCACCGAAAGTTTTGTGCATGAGAAGCTTTGACATACGGGTCTTTGAGTTGTCGCGTTAGCCAGCGCTGCTCCGCCGGAGTTTTACCCTTTAGCTTCTTCATTAAACATAAAGAGGAGTGGAGGCACCTCCTCTGCAGAGAGGAGAACCACATTGTTTTTACTGAGCACCGTCCTGTTTAGGTCCGACTGCGCCTGCGTGAAAATACAACTCCTCATTCGTTAAAGAAGAACAGTGTGTCACTGTCATTTATGTCCCCTTACTGCAAAACACTGACAACCAAGGTTCCAGCAGCAAAGCAAACAAACACTTCAGTGGGACCACATGTCTAGAGAAGCACTACAAGTACCACTTCAACTTGATTACTCTACATGAAGTACTAATTGCATAATCTACAATTTACCTAAAATGGAAATTAGCTACTGCTCTAAGAAAAACAATTTATTTTGAACAGAATTTAAATAAATATTTAATATCATAAATATCCAAATCTAGTTCTGATTTGTATGACAACTTTTTATGGTAAAGAAAATGTATAATAAAAAAAAAAAGATAAAAAAGATCAGTGTGCTAGAGACATGGTGTGGAACTGGTAAAGTGTCCACTTTATGTTCTGACAAGTTCGTATATAATATTAAACCATCGTTTATTAGTTGACTATATTTTGTAAGAATCTTCTGTTAAAATGTAACTACTGACTAAAGCTGTAAAATAACAGTGGAGTAGAAGGAGTGCAGTTTTTCCTTATGAACTGTAGTGAAGTAAATGTGATACAAATCGGAAAAACTCCAGCAACATACAAGCACCTTAAAAAACAGAACATAAAAGTTATACTCGAGTAAATGTCAGTAGTTTCTAGTCAGCAGATTTCAGGGTAACACAGTCTCTGATCTCTAAAGGTGATGGGCCTGCTGGTACCAGTCTGCCGCGTGCATCAGACCGGTCCACGTTTTTACGTATCAGCGCGTCACGTGGTGACGTCAGCAGCGCAGCGCGGGAGATCTTCAATGTGCTGTTCTGTTTTTATGAAATAAAATCATCCTCCGCCATTGTCGGTGTTTAATTTTCACTTTTACAGTTTATAGGAGAAAAACTAGTAGGTAAGAGAGCCAACGACGGGGTGAGCGACCAGCTCATGCGGCCTGATGTAATATTGACTTTGTGCTCATGTAACGTTTTGATTTCCCAACTTCCTCCTGCAGACAGGTGAGATGACGAGCTCCAAGCTGCTGACCCTGGTTCTGGTGGTCCAGCCGGGCAGGGTTCTGCTGGGCATGAAGAAGCGAGGGTTTGGGGCAGGGAAGTGGAACGGGTTTGGAGGCAAAGTTCAACCTGGAGAAACAATAGAAGATGCTGCCAGGAGGTAAATTAATCTTTACAGGGGCCTTCAGGAATGTCAAAGCTTCATGTTGTTTTAAAGGAAGAGCAGTTTCTGTTACTAAGGTTGTTCTGTAAACATGCTGGAGAGGATTGTCTCACTGTGCACAAGTGAGCTGCTTCTCCTGTTTTATGCAAAATAAGTTACATCGAAGCTAAAAGGCGACTTCAGAAGTGATTTCCATTATATATGTGGTCTTTTATGAAACAGACATGTTAGTATGACAAAAGCAATACGAGTCAGTATTTATACCTCCTTAAGTACAAAATGTGCAAAAACTGCAATTCCTATCTTTTATTGTGTATTTAAACAGACTGTAGACCCCATTAAAAGAAAGAAGATCTGATAAGGTTTAATTATTTCGCAATCCTATTTTCAGCTCCACGGTGCATATTATACAACCAAATCAAATCTCATTACTTGCATTGATTAAAAAAGTTAAATAATGTGTCTATTTTTGCATAACTGCATAGACACTGATAGTTCAATGTTACTTGGAGGATATATAATATAGAAATACTGTATGAGTATAATACAAATATAAGATGTGAGGTAATGCAAGCTTGATATAATAAATAAAAGTTGAGTCTAGACAGGTTGTGATCAGTCATATGCAGGAAATTTGTTCCAAAGCTAAAGGAAGGAAGCCCTGAAGGCAGCAGCGTCTGTCCCAAGCTGTTTTCTCTCAAATGTGAAAAAGGGACCTGCTTTGAGTACAAAACCTGAACCTGAATACATTACTAATGTCTCATGAGTATAGCACTGGTTAAGCCTAAATACTGTGTTATGCAAACTTCCAGATGTGTTTACTGCATTTATCTTTGGTGAAACAACCGTAAGAAAGGTTTCAAAGTGTTGTGACATTTAGACAGAATCCACTCATCACATACTTAAGCACAGGTGGTAAGTAACTAAATACAGTTACTCAAGTACTGTACTTAAGTACAATTTTGAGGTACCTGTACTTCACTGGAGTATTTCCATTTATGTTACTTTTAAGCCACACTATGAGTCAAGGGAAAGTGTTGTACTTTTACTCCTTTACATTTATTTTAGCAGCATAAGTTACTAGTTACATTTTTTACTTATAAAAATTCTTGTAAACTACTAAAGTCTGTCACTACATGAGATGGCAAGATGTTTTTTGTTCCACTGTCTGTAAGTAACAACACATTTCTGCCATAGATTTCACCGTTGGGAACTTATCAAACTGATCTCAACCAGACTTTTACTTTTGTTATCAAACATATCAGATTCCATAATTACACAGTTTTCTTGGTGGAGTACTTTTACTTTTGTACTTTAAGTACAATTGAGGTCATGTACTCATGTACATTTTACTTGAGTAGAAAAATAAAGGGTACTTCTACTTGTAGTGGAGTGTTTTTCTGGGCAAATACTTTACATGAGTATTGAGATTATGTACTTTATACACCTCTATTTTTAAATGTGTGTGTTGTTCAGCTAAACCTAAGAGTCATTTGAAACTGAACACTGAAAACATTTACAGAGGGGTGAGTTACTGCACCCTGAGAGTCAGCTGTAAATAATAGCTCCTGTAAATATATCAGTGAGACCAAAATCAATTCAGTTAAGTTCACTTACAACTCACATTGTCTTTATCAGTGAATGTAGCTGACTCAGTGAAAAAATCCTACTTTGTCTATTGGCTAGCTGACACTTATCACCACTTTGACGTGACGTTGATCAAAAATTGATTTGATGTTTTCATTTTTAGAGAACTGCATGAAGAGAGCGGTCTCACAGTGGATGCACTTGAGAAGATCGGAAATCTAAAATTTGAATTTGTCGGAGAAACCGAGCTGCTCGACGTCCATGTTTTCAGAGCTGACACTTACAACGGAGAACCAACAGAATCAGATGGTATGATTTCCAGTGCACCACATTGAACTGTGCAGAAGTTAAAGCAGGTAGTGTCAAAGACAATTCAACCACAAGTTGTATTTGTTTGCGTCTTATATCTACTTTAACAAGGGGAGCTAAGAAAAAGTAGAAAGGGGGCTCCAAAATAA
>OMLM01009919.1:36528-51144 GCA_900302695.1 Helostoma temminkii | reverse complement strand
GCACTCCAAAATAAAAACCAAATGTAAACAGCTATGTACAAACACATTTACAGTGTGGCCTCTAAAAGAAATTTCACGTAGGATACATTTTACACAAACCTATTTACAGTACTGCCATCCTTTAACGGCAGGAACTCATAATATCACAAACACTTTCACACAGTAAAACAGTTGTTTTAAAAAGAGAAGTGCCAGTTGTTGCCAAAATTGTGGAGTGAAGTGGAGTTGAAGGGGAACTTTTTCTATATATATTTGTTGTAAATAATTCCAAGTAACTCATAAAACCCCCCTGTACAACCACAAAATGTTGGTTTCTTGTCATTTTCACTTCCCTTTATACGATTTAAATGCAAATTAAGTACAAAGCAAGAAGAAAAACTGTTTTTAGTTCATAGTATGTCCAATTTATGTATAAAAACAAAACACAGGCAAATGCTAAAGTATTCAAATCTTTACTTAAGTAAAAATGGAAAGACCTCACAATTCAACTCCAAGTAAAAGTCCTACATTCAAAAACGTACATGAAAAACATTAATATCACCAGGAAATTGAAAGGTATTAAGAAAAACCACTAATCATGCAGAATAATGAAAAATGAAAATAGAAAAATGCTTCACTGAGGGTAAGTAAACAAGTAATTTATAATAATAAGAAGAACTTACAGTAAAAAAAGCTTGTTCTGTTAAATCAGCAGTCAGTGGAGAGGTGGGACTGAGAGATGCTGTGAAATCTGCATGACCTCACATAACAGACTAAACACTAAGTCAAACCAAACAAAAACTGTGTTGGTGCTTACAAGATAAAAGCCCAGAGAGAGGCAGCTTTTATAGACTCCAAGCAGACGAGGACAAACCCTCAGTGAAGCAGGAGTGGAGTGTAGAAGGACCTGAATTCAAGTCACAGAGGTACAGCTGTCACACAACCCACAATGGTTGAGACAGTGATTGAATGCAGTATAATGCAATAATTAGCAACTCTCATAAACACTTTATTCACGGTGGAACATATAAAACATAACCACCTACTAGATATCTGGTTACTATTGTGCTAGAGATGCACAGATCATGTTCAGTTTCGATACCGATACCAGATTAACGCGTAGATAAATGAAACTGAAATGTTATTTACTATCAACTGTCAAAGTCTTAATCTAATTTATCCATGAGACATGTACTGGAACCCTAAACACATCTATACATTACCTGGACAAACTGCATGTGACAATGTTAATATCATAGTCTAATATGTCCACTGTTGCACATTATTCCTCCCGCTCCCTGTAAATCTTTGGTCCCGCCCCTGGCTAAAATTTGATTAGAGGAGGCGTCTGACTCACAGTTACACACTATCTGGACCTGATTCTACTGACCCTCTCCACAGAAAATAACACTCACTTATATTCTCTGATAAGCAGATTTTGTGCACTGACGTATGTAAATTCTGCAAAATAACAAATCAATCAATCAATGTCAAATAGATATAGCGGAGATAAAAAGCCAGTAGAAATAATATAATAATACTGGATAATGGTTTACTCAAGTAATATACAACAACCTAGAAAATCTACCAAGTAATTTTCCATCACAGTTTGAAAGTAAATAGACTGAAACAGACAGTGAGGTAGAAAAGATTATTAATGAAGGAGAAGAATCTGTTTTGGTTTTTTTTCAGTAGTAACTATTCAAAGAAAAGAAGAGACTCTCAGCCTCAGGAATGCTGCAGAGACCTTTACAATATTTTCCTGAAAATGTATTTGAGGTGAGGAGATGCACAGAAAACCTGAGCTCATGGATAAGTCAGACATTATCAGTGAACCAGAAAGTCTGGACAGCAAGAGCAGTGGGTGAAGAGAGCAAAAACCTTGACTGAGAAACACCAGTTCAGTGAAACCGGAGGAGAGATTGTGGTTTTGTGATTCAAGAACAGCTAAAAATATTGTTATATTATACTATTATTGAAGCAGTGTGGGCAATGATTGTGAAAAATGAAAAGTTACAGATCCATAGTTTACAAATTATATAATCAAATTATGCAACCAAAAGTTATGTAATTTTAAAAGAAAATAATAAGTTGAAGTAAGTTTTGTTTTTGTAGGAAACAGTATTTTTCCCCCATGAATTGTGCATTTTATGAATTAGCACTTTTATATATGAGCATTTTGAAATCTTGGAGCTCGTGTATCCCTTTCTAAAGCATCATTATGTAGCTTTTTTTGTGGCATTGGCAATTAAAAAGTAGGTTTGCACTTTTTAATGTCTTTTATAAATCATTACCATCACACACACACACAGATCTACATGTCAGCTGAAGCTAAAATGAGGTTTCTTTTTTAGCTCTTCAGATACAGTGTAACAGAGGGTGTGTTGAAGTGTTTTTTTATCCTGCATTGTATTAATAACAATGTCTGTGAGCTACTTACTGTTAAGTTTAATGCAGCTTAGGTCGATGAATAATAAGATAAGCACATAAAATAGTAGACACAAGTGGTACTCACCATGAATCTCGATCGGAAGCTTCACAAGCTTAATAAAGTCAGTTTACTTATGTCTAATTCTCTTGTTTTCTAGAAATGAGGCCTCAGTGGTTTGAATGTGACCAAATTCCTTTCTGTCAAATGTGGGCTGATGACATCCTCTGGTTCCCTTTGGTGCTCCAGAAGAAGAAATTTGTTGGATATTTTATGTTTCAGGGTCATGAAATGATTCTCAGTCACAAACTGGAGGAAGTAGTGGAGTTGTGATGTGTTATTGATGATATTTATGACTAGAAACAGAAAAACATTAGCCCCAGATTTCTTGTCGGAACGACGAAGATCCAATAATCTTCAATGTTCAGTGTTTCATTGAGTTTCATTTAAGGAAACCACAAGATCCCAAGGATTTAACAGAACCATGTTTACTGTATGTGTAAATAAAAGTTTTTTCCATTAGTTTTGATTTGTTAGAATTTATGGCCAACTGAATATTTCATATTCACTCTTAATAAAAAAAAGTAAACACCAAAAACATTTCTTGAGTCGTCACTTTATTTTGATTTAACACAGTTCAGAAAGAGTTAATTTTCTTTTAGAATATATTTACAGTATCTACAGTAATAAACTTACTGGGCTTCATATTTTGTGCAAGTTAATATTTCCCAACAAATACATTTGTTGCCAATTGGGTTTCTTAAAGTATTAGTTTGTTCAGAAAATGCTGCAATATGTGCACATATGCTAATTTACAGAATGGCATTATTCATGTTAGTATTTGTGTTTATAAGGTAACTTTTAAAATATGATCTCTAGTGTGTTTAAATTATAAATATATAATGTTCTAATAAGGCATGTGGGTACAGACACAAATGTGCACCACCAAAGTTTGGTCAAGTTTGAAAACGGAAGTCAAAAGTAATTTTCTCTGATACGCATTGTTGAACAAATTTAAACTGTGAGCTGCAGCTGTGAAGGAAAATCTTCATGTTTGGAGTGTTAAGGCTTAAAATTCCCATGTGAAATAAAGTTGTTGATTATTACATTTAAAATAGACCCATGTAGGAATCCTGCTATACAGTTTATTGTACTGGCACTGTAATTAGGTAAATTTATGTCATTTATCTTTAGTAGTAAATCAGTTTTGTTAGTGTTATTATTGAAACATTAAGCCACTGGTGCCAGATTGTATCATTTTATCAAAAAATCTGCAAAATCTGTCCTTTGTAGTATCCTGCAGTTTGTGCTAAGGCCTTTCAAAAATAGCTTATAATATAAAATATAGTCTTGAAAACAATTTAAGTAGAACAATGAAAATAACCAGTAAGAACAATCACTCTACTTCATATAAAACAAAGTATGCTGCTACAAATACTTAATGATAATAGTCTAAAATCTGTATCAAATATACATCTGTCTATATTTTTTTAGTAAAACCTTTATAGCTGGAGATTGAAAATAATCCCATCCTTTATTGAACAAAAAAGTCTCAATCTTAGTGTGTAAAACAAGGCTATAAACAGAAGCTTTAGCAAATGAGTTGAAATCATCCTTCATGTTTCCCATAGAAGATCTTGTTTGCTTTTTTGGCTTGTAAAAGTCGATTTGTAAAAATCAAGCAGAACATAAAATAACTGACATGCTGTCCCTTCCGCTTGAAGGTGATTATATTTGACAGTGAAACTCAAAAACGGAGAAGTCAGTACAATAAAGTCCTCCTCCTGAAAGAAATATACTGTGTATTGTGTTATGCAGGACATAAAAGCAAAACAATTGTGCATACTGCTTCTTTGTTTGGCTCACAGAGCAAATTAGTTTTCCAGTTTCTGATCGTTATCAGTGGCAGTGTTTCCCTTCTACACCACATGCACAGTTAGGATTCAGATAGAGGGTTTCAATCCGTTATTACCGCTGAAGAGACATCCAAGCTTTGGCTGGAGTTCATTCCACACCTGTCCCATCTGGAGAAAATATAAAAATGTGTTTTAGTAGTTTGTAGCTTTAGATCTCTTTGACAAGAAAAGCATCTGAGTCATAGAAGCATTCCCAACATATCCACATATTGGAATTTAAATGAATTGATAGTTATTTTTAATAAGGCAATAGCATATGTATATACGTACATATATGTATACATGTATACATATATACACGTATACATGTGAAATACACCAACTTGTGTAAACACAGAGAAAGGTGTGTAAGTTCCAGACAAGCAGTCTCACCTCTCTGTGTCCTTGGACTTGGGAGTTAACAAAAGACCCGAGAATGTGGGACGTGACTGGGAGGTAGGAGAAGATAAGCTGTGTCTCTTGATGGAGGCAGAACAGGGAGAAGTAGTTGCGCAGCTCCATGGTCTGAATGGCGTTTTCTTGCTAATAAAGAATAAAATATGCTATGTGAAATCATAACCACTTGTCAAACAAAATGGTAATAATCACAGAAAATGTCAGTGGCCTTGCATAAATGTAAATGTTTGCACACAATAGAGTTTTAGGGGTTAAATAAAGAAACCAGAAATCAGACTGATAAACCTATGTTCATGCTCTCCTGGAGTATGAGCGAGGAACGCCACCAATCATTTGCTTTGGTTTTAATTGGTTTGCAGTTCACAGAAATATAGAATGCAGATCACTATACCACCATGAGCTTTAGGTATTTGCTGACATTGTAACCACAAGCCAGGATGCTTTAATCCCAGTGTATTAGTGCCATTGCTCAGATCTGTATTTAGCCATGCCACCAGGAATGTTGGTCTGTCTCTGGCCTGTCCACCGCTGGGGACCAGGCTCAAATCAACATTTTTTGACAGGACTCCAGTTAAATTTTGTGCAGATATTTATGGTTGTTTTGATTCTTTCTCGTGGAAAGCTCATAATCATCATCTACACTTCAGATTTCAGAACAACATCAGGGGTAAACACTAAAATACTGAATAACTTAACACTCGTGCTTATACTCACAATTTGTGTTAATTCAACTTTTGACAACATTTAGTAGAAAAATCTTGGTACAATGAGGCCACATTGTGTTTAAGTTTAGTTTTTAACAATGTACAGTACCTTATATACAAAGTACAGAATATTTTATGGCACTGCGGCATCCTGAAGGATGTAAGCATGTGTAAAGACAGACTGAAAGAGATTTAGCACCTGAACGATTCTTGATTCAAGCTGCTCCACAGATGCCTGCTCTTTGGGCTGAACAGTGGCGCTCATCATCTGCCTCTTCATCACACTGTATTTGTGCAGAGCTCTCTGGTGCTCGTGGAGTACGCCTTTCTCATGACGCTCGCAGAGATCCTAGAGAATAATACAGAGTCAACTAACAAATGTGCAAATGATAAAAATGGCAATAAACAGTAAAATAGAATCAGAGTAGATGCAATAGAAAATCTGTCCACTAAGATTGAACAATCCACACACTTCTACAAAAATACACTTCCAAGTGTGGTAGACTTGCTGGGTTTGAAAAAAGAAGTGCATTATTAAACTGATTATTATATAATATCCTGACTTAGTCTCCTCAATATGTCTCTGTGTTTGGCCTTTTTTTCATACTAGACATCAGTAGCAGGTTATATGAAACAAGCATCAAAACAACCTGTCATGAAGGCTGTGGACCCTGTGGAGACGACCTCAAGTTAAATGAGCACAGCAACTACTCACTCTGTATGACTGCAGCAAGTCCAAGAAGAGATTCAGTTTTTCCACAACGTCATCCTCTTCGCGTCTTCCCTGAGTGCATCAGCAAAACAACATTTATTACTCTGTGCCAGTTTTGGGCAAGTACGGCAGAGCAGGTGGTGCGAATGAGGGACTGAGGCCTGTACCTGCTGAGCGGCTTTGTCAGATAGCACAGCGAACTCCACAGACAGATTCTTCAGAGACTGCCGCAGGGTCCCCCAGGTGCTTTGTGAAGAGGCCAAGGAGGGAAGAGCCGTTGTATCTGAGCCCAGCGCACTGCAGAAAAACAGAAAGATTACAGGGACAGAATGTAATATCACTAAGTTTTCTGCCAAACTCATTTCAAGCTAACAACCATGAACACAACACCACTGAAGAGGATTTGAATCTTATTACAACATTTGTTTTCTCAGCCCAAAACCTCTGGATAAAACACTTTGTCCTTAACCATAATAATGAAATACCTGAGCTCTCTCCCAAACAGGAGGAGATCAGTTGCATTCTCCTTAGAGCGTTCGGCCATTTTCTCAGCTCTGTCGCGCAGCTTGTAGAAGCTGTTGTGGATATTTCTAATAAGCTCTCTGCTTGTTGAGAACTGAGCCTGAATGTCGGCAGGGAGATATTCCTACAAAGCAGATTAAACTTGTTTATAAAAAGTAATTTTCGCAGAAATCTGTGTACAGTAATTGTTCTTCTACTGTGCATATGTGACAAACCTTTGCCTGGGTTGCAACTCTGTTGGTCATGAACTCATCACCTGTTTTCTTGTATATTTCACGCAGTTTCGTCTGAACATCCTGTTTGGAAAGAGGGGTGAGGAGTGGGTGAGTGGAGAAAAGCTTAGTGATGATGACGCTTACTGTGCTACAGCTGGGGGTCAAAGAACAAAACAGCTAGTTGAAGAAACTACATACAGAGCCACTGAAGGTGAGAAAGGTCTTGACCAGCTCGTCCTCTGAGAAGAAGGGGTGACGCGCCACCAAGTTGATGAATCTGCCAAGACCTCGTCTCCTCCCCTCAATAAACTCCCGCTCAGAGATGGAGGTCAGGACTGCGGACAGATGACAGAAAAAACAAGAATGTGTGAAATTATTTTAGTATTTAAGCCTTAATCTTGACAGGGTTGGGGTTATAAACTTATACCGGAGGCAGGGTGTTAGCCTAATTAATGTGAAAAAATAAATTCATATGATATAGTATTCGTTTTAAATATATAGTAATAGTTTTATTGGGCTTCTTATTTTGTGCAACTTCCTATTTTTCAATCCACAAATGTGTTTTATACAACACATGTATGCCTATGGGCATAAATACATTTATAAATAAATATATTAAAAAATGTAAACAAAGAAATCAGTAACTATATAGTCTTCCACATGAATAACATACCTCCCTTTAACATCCTTTTAGGTGGCAGTGCTGGCACGACTCTGTAGGCGAACCTCTGAAGCAAAACCTCATGGAAAACATCAAAATCACTGTAACGTCTGTAAACTGATATTTTGTAGCGCTAAAAAAGAAACAAAACAGAGAAGTAAGTGACCAAGTTGTGTTCATATTGATGTATTGATTTTTAGGTTATTCGAACAGTTATTTATGTGTAGTAGCTTTTATAGCATTCCTTGCCTGGCTGGTGACCTGGTACTCAACATGCTTGAGGAACAGGCCCTTCTTCTCAGGTATGAGATCCACCTGTATTTTGTCCCTGGCCAGAAGTCGGTCAAGTGTTTGGGATATCATCAGTATGTCCTCCTCAGCTGGCTGCATCCTTAACATGCTCAAGTCCTTTGGCTCCCCAAGCTGAGGTTTCGGTAACTCTGTCAGGCACACAACAAGCACCAACTTTGTTTTTTATGATGAAATCAATGCATCTAGAATTACATGAATTTCCCAACTGCGGGGAATGCTGGTGTTCAGATCACTTTTCTACTCGTTTCTGGCTCGGCACTTGTTTTGTTCATGTGTTCTATTATTTATCTCTTCCAAGACGGTTATGAATTTAATCTTACATTATTTAATGCAATATCCTGCAACAAATGCAGAAAACTTGTTCGGCAAGAGGAAGCAGCATGCAGCTAGCCACACCTGAAATAACACAGAGGGCTTTAAATAATCACAGAACGTTGGGAATGGATCTAAGTCAAACCAGCATAATGGCTAGCTCTATGAAAACCATGAATACTCCCCTATCATCTTCCCACTCTGGGGCTAGACTTTAAAAATACCAAGATTAAACATAGCTACAGCTTCACTACCAAAACACAACAGAGTTCAATAAAATAAAGCTGTTGTCTATTGTGGCGTCAATGAAAACCTCTAGTAGAAACAAAACCTTGAGTCCACGTGAGCCAATAAAAGATGACATTTGCCCCATACAAAACTTACGGTGCAGGGATAACTGAGGCTGACCTTGGACACACTGAAAAACTACCACGCTACTCATTAAGCAAAAACTTTGCCGTCGCTGTGACAGCGTCTCCTACCTTGTATGCAGTTCTCCAAGAGTTTGTGGCTTGGTTGCTTCCCTTGTTGTGCAAATGCAATCAAAGCGAGAGCTTTATAGAGGGACAACTTGCTCAGGAATCCATCTGTGGAGTCAATATGCTCAGCAATCTGAGGAGGACAAAGACAAAATGACCTGAAGGTCGACGTTTTTCAGCCTGAGATCTAAATTCAACTGTGGTTTGCATTCCTGTATGCGAAGAAATGCGAACTAGACACAGGGGGGATGATATGCAGAAAGGTCAGGAAGAGGGAAATTCTTCTGAAGCATTAGATGTCTTATATCACGACAAAACCTACAAATACTACAGACATAAGACATCAATTTCATAACATGATGTGTTATACTTAAAGCGAATGCAATCTCTTTACCAGTCTATTTTAATATAAAGCTAATCTCAGCTTCCTATAGGTATCCGATAAGACATCACACCTACATCTACATTTCCTGTATTTCCTAACATTAACTGACAAATGATAACATCTTACCAGAATGAAATATATATTTGCGCCAGCATGACATATACTCAAGAACGAATTGATTTATTTCTCTAATTAGAAGCCTGTTTAATTCACCAGTTAGTAACTATTTCATATTAATTCGACACATTTCCACTGAAAAGCTTTGTGCTCAGTGTTTACAACAATAAGCTGGAGTCCCCCTCACTAATACCTTAACGGGTACAGACAGAAGATGGTGTTATGTGGTTTGTGTGTTCATATAAAATGTGTTTGTGTACACTGCAGCAAGCTGCGACAAGCATGAAGTAATTATCTTTCTTTTTTATTAATGTTTATGGTATGGTTTATTCTTATAATGAACACCACCGTTACTGACTATAATATTAGAGCTTATTATAAACTGTTGCCTGCTGAAGCATCTTAATGTCTCGCCCGCCACAGGACACGTGTGAACCCCCTCACCTGGCCTAAAACTGCCTTGGAGAGGTCGGTCCTTTGGAGCAACCGCTGAAAAACTTCAACCTGCACCCTTTCATCTGTCCTACAGCAGACGGCCTCATGCACTTCCCTGTAATAGGCAGGAACTGAGCCTAAAAGGAGGAACAAGACCTACATAGCATCACACCATCCACACCTAAGAAATATTATCAGCAGCAAATATTTTATCAACCTGTACGAAAACCATGTTACTATATCCCATCTTTAACTTTATCTAAACACAGATTGTAGTTTTGTGCTGATTCTTTTAAAATGGTCCCTTGATTTAAGACATTTTAGTCCTTAGAGATTCAGTACATTAGAAACTTGATCAGTGTTTTACAGATGTATGTGTGAAGCCTGCTATGGTCAGCTGACAGGTTTCACGTGGCAGAAAAAAAAAAACTTTCTTACATGTTTTCCTCCTTTGACATAATAGAAACAATAGCAGACTTAATACTCACATTTCCTGTTGCTCAAGGAAACAATAACACGTCAATCTACGTTAACTCAACCAAATACGACTGTTTTTAAGATGGACCTCACTCCGATCAAAATGTACCCAAAACTTCCCACTGGTTAGTTCACGCTGCGACTTCACCAAGCAGGAACATCCACATCTTAACGCACTATTTTACTTTGCTGACGCCGTAACGGGAAACAAAACCAAACGGTGACTGAGAAAAAGATATGGAAACGCTGCGTTAAGAGGACTACCAGTAGAAGTTTTCGCACAGTACCTTCATTGATCTCTCTTGCCATGGTGCGGGCTGTCATGTGAGCGCAAGAGCACCTCCATGTGATTTCCTGCAGAAACGAGAAAACAAGTCATTTATTTCTTAAAGTTGTAGTGAGCTCTGGTTAAAGTCCAAGGCAGGAGTCGAGAAAGTGACACTTACATGTCCTGGTGGATGATGAGTGAATCATAATGCTGCGCTAATCTGAATTTAGAAGTTTTGGGGATAGAGAGAGGCGCTGCAGCAGCTTGTGTTCATGTCCCAGCAGCTCTGATTAAGACAACTACATTTCGATCTAATCTTATAATCTGGGGCATAACGTCTTATCAGGGAGATTTTTGTCTTGGTTTCACTTATACAAGTTAATTTGGTTTTGTTTTTTCAGTTCCTCCTTTTACGATCTCAGCTTGTGACTATTGCTGCCTTCATGGACACCTCGTAATTTTGGATTGGACAAATCCATTTTAATCCATGTGCTATAAAGATCTTTTCATTATGCTTTTAACTTACTTTACTGGCACCTCACAATGATCCCAGCGCAGCTTTATACTGAACAAATCAACAAAGACCTGAAACTGTAAATTATCAGGAAAATAAACTGTAAAGTAAAATGCAGAAAGCTTAATTTTTATTATTCTATTAGATTTGTGAACACAATTGTGTTGTATGCTGTACTTTGTTTAAGGTATTTAAGCCCTGTGGTACTGGACACATGAACTGACCATTGTGATGAATCCTTTTTACTTTAAGAATATTTTAAGCATTTTGTGTGTGTACGTGTGTTTTGTTTTTGTTTTTGTTGTTGTTGTTGTTTTTAATGTTGTGGACAAACACTCACACACACACAGAAGACTGTACAAGAACAATGTGCATTAGTAAAGCACAGACCAGACTCCTGCTGTGATTATTGTACTGTCACAGCGGAGCTCTCTACTGTCAGAAGTGAGTCATTGCACAGGATAGAAGTGACTTCCTGTACTGTTCCTTGGCCTCTGGAGCTGGAGTCTCTAACTGAAGACCAGCAGGCTGTGATGAGGATGTGAGCTGTTCTCCATGATGTCCAGCAGTCTATGCAGCGTCCTCCTCTCTGGTTTCCAGAGGAGTCCCCAGCACAGAGCCAGCTGCTGCCCCAGTAGACAGCAGCAAAGTGAGACTGAAATCAGTTTAGAGAACACCTTATTGTATAAATTTAACCTACACTTCCTCTGTCCCTTCCTGTGGACAGCCTCTGTGTTGCACACCCAGTCCAGTCTGTCGTCGAGATGAGGACTCATACAGCTGTACTGAGAGTCAGAGCTGTCCCCTGTGGAGCACCTGTGCTACTGACCACTCTGACACACATCTCCAGCTGAGCTGTGGTGGTGTGTGTCTGTGAGGCAGTCGGTAATCCAGGAGGCTGTGGAACTACCTGCACGTTCAGGAGCCTCACTCTCAGCAGGCCAGGTTGGAGGGAACACTGAACAAAAAAAAAACATGCCCCTCACAGTGCAGGTGAGAAAGAGCTTGCTGAAGCAGGCAGATGAACTGCAGTGGGTTATGTTTGTGAGCCACTGCCACTCAAGTCTTTTTGTGTGCTTTGTGTTCTCTCTAAGCCATTTCCTTCAGAAACGACCATCTGGCATATTTTAGACAAACTGAACCTGGACATTAATGTTCCTCTAGGTGGCGCTGCGGGGCCGTGGTGATGCCGGAGAGGTGGGCTCTGTGCGGGCCGGGCCGGGGAGGCTGCAAGTTGGGTGAGTGTCGTGAACAGTCGCCGTGTTTGCTCCGGACTCCAACACTGCAACAATAACTGGATGGAGGTTTTAGTCGGACGGGCTTGTGGAATAAAACTGCAAGAGACGAACTGAGGAATCACAAAGTGAACAACACCAGGATGTGATGTTAACAAACCGCGGACCAGGATGCCAAGAGGAACAAAAGAGTTGTTGTTAATCGCCTACGAGCCTGAGCGGACTGAACTAACCAGCTGCTAAACCAGCTAACGTTAGCTGAGTTAACACCAGCTTCACCACAGGTAAAACCAGCTCCAAACAGCAGTCTGTCTTTACACAAAATACCCTGGGATGTTCAGTAGCTGCTATCATTACATCGGTTTAGCGGCTAGCAAGGCAGTGTTGAGTTAAGTTTACAGTTTAACAAGCTAACTAGCTCGGCTAAGCTTCATGTCAGTGGGTTATAGCTACTAGTTAATGTTAGCAAGTTACTAGCATTAGTTGTTGTGAAGTTAGCTAGCTGCCGTGCCAGTAGCTGCTAACACTAACGTTAAATGTTATATTATGTGTGTGTTTATAAATCAGTACTTCTGGTTGGCACAGCCATAATAACTGTTGAGCTTCACTAACTAGGTGGTATATGTCTAACACAAGCTAGCTTCCCCATGACTGATGATACTGCTTCTGTTTGTGTCTTTCATTCCGGATACAGACACACTTTATGAGGTGGACTCCCAGTCTGTTCACTGTTTCAAGCATCCTTACTGCTGGATCACATTGACATTTACTGACCATGGCAGCAGTGGTTAGCTACTCTCCACCATGGTGGGTCAACCTGCTACACAGACTCCCTCATTTCAACTTGAAGTTCGAGCAGACTAGCAGCGATTTCCGACCAGATGACTGGACATATCAGCAGGTAAAATAATCTCTTATCTGGTGACCCTAGAAGCTGAGGTAGGACTGTTTACAACTAATGTTTGTGCCAGTATCACTTGGATTCAGAGTTCACAACTGGAGTAATAATAAGTAGGATTATGACTGTGTATAACACTTCCTCCAAGTGTGCAGCTTTAAATTTAACTTGCAATTATTAGTGATCGTCAGTGACAGATGGTCTGTTTACACCTGTTCTTTCTTCTGCTCACCTGCTCTTCACCTTTTGATCCATGTCGCCATCTGTGTGTAGCTGTTACATCCAAGTCTTGACCTTATCCAGACACCAGCTGGCATAGTGTGGTGTTATCCAGGTCACCTACCATGACTTATTCCCTAGTATGTCTTAAATATATTTAAGAACAAATTATAAGTTATGCCACACGACAGCCATTTGGGTTCCTATGCGCGCTTGCATTAAAAGACAACATGCGTTCAGATTAAAGAGGTTAAACAGGTCAAAAGGGTCCAGCAGGAGACTTTACAGCCTGGGGAACATCTAAGGCTTGACCAAGAGACTTAGTATAGCCTCTGTCCTCGCAGTTTCACATTAATAATAGAGAATCTCTAAATTGGGCCAAGTGGTATTTAATTTTCTTACTGCAGCTGTACTGTTCTGGGCTTGTAGCATTTACTGACACAGATGTAATTTGTTTCTATGAGTTATGCCTCTCAGTGCAGTTTCTAAATTTATTGTATATTTCAGAAAAGGTACCGTTTTCTGTAACCTGGTACATTGTTTATCGTGCCTTCTTTGACATCTTTTAAAAGCCATTTTGTCACAAGTTGGGTAATACTTGAATTCTGTAAAAAAAGCTGATTCAGCACTTGTATTACTTTTCTGTGCTCTTGTGAGAGGGGAAGTGTGTTTATGTATTTAGTTGTAAGCATTATAAAGAGCTAGCTATCTGTACCAATGTTTATACAATGTTTTTTTACATTTGTTTATGGTGTTTTATAATGTGTCATTGCCACATCTTCTGTGGTACTGTGGTTTTTTGAAATGCTGATTTCAGACAGACGATGAGTGTGTAGCATGCCAGTGTAGAGACTACTGAGGACAGGGAAAATCACAATAGACCATAACAGAGGGAAGATTTTAACATGTGTGAAAAACGGGCAGACGTTGGTTAGAGACATGAGATAAAAATGCTTCCCTTTTACTGTTAAAGTCTGATTCAGAAAATCCAGAATTGAGTCAGTTCGTAAGAAATAGTTCCAGTCCAAGCTTGTACAGATCTTCATGATGAAAGTAATCCAAGCAGTGAAAGTATAAACATCCCTGTTTTGCTTTGACTAACTTGTGAACATGTCAGAAATTAGGTTTCTTTGGTTAATCATTGATGTATTGTGTAGGCTGGAGTATATACAGAAATAAAGAGTGTATACCTGAGGAGTATAGTTGCTGAAAAAGCTCATGATCATTGTATCAGCTAATAGTTGTTTTTTTGTAGCTATGTGAGTGATGATTGAGATTCTTTTCCTGGTAGGATACAGGAAGGATTTTTTGGCTGGATAGTGGTTGCAGCTGTGTGTGTGTGTGTGTGTGTGTGTGTGTGTGTGTGTGTGTGTGTGTGTGTGTGTGTGTGTGTGTGTGTCTGTCTGTCTGTCTGTCTGTAACCGAATGTATA
>OMLM01009919.1:0-36508 GCA_900302695.1 Helostoma temminkii | reverse complement strand
ACGCCCAGCATGAACAGCAAGAAGCTGAACTTAAGCAACATGACTGTTAAAATAAGAAAGGGCAACTGAAGGGATGGACGTAACTATATTTCACAGTTTATGAAAATGCAGAACTTATTCAGCCGTTTAAAGCACATGATCTCATTGATTTCACACATTTATCTCAACAGCAAAATATAAAGGAAGTCGAGTGTACTTCACCATAGTTATTAACCTACTGTGATGACAGGCTGTTAATTATTGTCAATGCAATGCTCTCACCGCTTCAGGGGAAGCCCTGACTTGTCCAGATGGCTGAGCTGTCGCTGGCACTCACTCTAATGTCATGATGATTTACAGATCATATGGAAGTGATGCACAAATGTAAAATGCATTACATTGTATTTTCTTACTCAGGAGAAAAGCTGTTGTACTGAGTGAACCGAGTTATTCACATATTTGCTGCTATTCTGACTGCCAGTCTCAGTTGTTTGTATCCAAAAAAAATATTTTTACAACAGAAAAGTGACAGATGAAAATCTAATTCAGCCATTAATTCTCAGAGTTATACAGTGAATATTAATTATCTGTGTACTCATTGTGTTTAAAGAACATTCTGGTCTGATTCTGGTATTAGAATCAAAAATATATTTTTTCTTTTAAAGCAAGAGACTATTAAAACTTATTTTAGTGGTGGTTTACTTTAACTTAGAAAAGGGGTTAAGACAAATGTAAACACCTCTTTGATTATCATATCGTTGAAGCTTCTGGTTTTACAGAAAACAAAAGTGCACTTAGAAAAAAAAGACAAACATAAAAGTGCTAATAAAAAATCAAGATATCAGGAAGTTAGAGCTCTTTAACCACATTGTGTAGTGTTCCCATGTGGGACATTTTGGAAGCCATTATCCCACAGTTATTGATGTGTAAGTGGTATCATCAGTGAAGTTTCCATAACCCCCTTCTTTTGTCCATCAGTCCATCATGTTACTGGGAGGTGTGGCGCTTGCCTGTCTGGCTCTGGACCTCTTGTTCCTGCTCTTCTATTCCATCTGGCTGTGCTGCCGACGAAACAAAAACGAGGAGCAGCCCAGCGCTGACTGCTGCTGCACAGCCTGGTGTGTCATCATTGCGACACTAGTCTGCAGGTGAGTATGTGTGTTTTTGAATTCCCAAGCACAGTTGCATATTCTTTCATTTATCCTGACAATGATTTCAGAATATCATTTCCTAGAACTCACTAGACTCCTGTTGATGTTTGAGTGTTTAACTTTGACCACCTGCCTCCATCCGTCGCTGAAGGTTACTCTTCATGTCCTGCTGCATATCGTATGTTTTATAGAATCTCAACAGATCTGTAACCTTAGGAGTAGATCGTCTTTAAGATTAATACTAAGCTAAGCTCCCTATTCACACACCCAGAGACAAAGGTACAGGAAGATGCAGGACAACAGTCAGCAATCTTGTGTAAATGTGTATAAACACATCAAAAACAACCAGTTTCTTTACATTGCTAAAACTATATATATAATACTATATACACACACGCACCATAGGAACACTGTGTACAGAACACTGATTTTAACATTAGGGTATGTTTCTATTTTTGAAGTAAACCGTGGGAGAACTGTACCATCTGCACATTCATTCTTTCTGTCTGTGAACACTGCATTTGTATCACGTTGCCTCCCTCCCTATAGATAAGCCACTGGAGAGTAGTGATAGGATTTGATAACATGTTATTAAATCACAATCCAGTCAGTGTTTTATTTCACACAGCACAGTAATAACACATTTCAGTTGCGTGTAATAAGATACACAACCTATTGTTTTACAACCTATCTCCTTCTAATCCTGTTAATAATTCACTGTTGATTTGAATTGTTGTCATTGCACTAATAACTACACAAGCATGACACTGACTCCTTGACAATTCTGGTAACTGTGTGCCAAAAGAAAAGACAGTGGACATTTTCATCTGCTGAAGCACTGTACAAGTGTGACAAGTGATTTTTAGAGCTCCAACATGCCCGCAACAAAGCGGTTCAGAAAATGGATGATTTTGAAAGCAAATTTTTAAAATGAAAGAGTAGTACAGCGTTGGCTTTACGGCAAGGAGGTTAGTTTTGTTTTTGCTGATGCTGCTCGTCTTTTTTACATTGCTGTTTGCGTGAGGAAGGGATTAACGGCCCTGCAGGAAGAGGGAAAACCATTTGATTCAGTGAGTGCTGTTTTCTGAGCACTGTTACACTTGGTCGGACTTAGCTTGAAGTGATTCGCTTATCATCTTCCCACTTGATAAAATCCTCTTTAGCATCAAATGGAGGTCGGCAGAAAGACCAACAGCTGCAACACAGGAAGCGATATCGGCACTTAGCCTTCTCTCTTCAAATTGCTTCTCAGAGCACAGCAAGGCTAAAGAGCAGCATTACTGTGAATTCCCTCCACTCTCTACTATATATGTCAGGATTGCCAAAAATAAATTGGGTTTTTTTCTATTGATGTACCTATAGAAACTGTTGCCACAACTGTTTTGCTGCTACCTGAGGCCTGTCTGTTCAGCGAGACTTGATCTCTTGCCTCAGTACAGCCTTTGTCAGCCGTAGTGCGGGGTTTGGGGCATAGCTGGTCCATTCCTCTGTGTTTCCATGGTTCTGTATGGAGTCTTTCTGCTGAAGCTGAAAGGACCCTGTTGACTGGGGCCTGAACCGACAGGGTTAATGTGGAGTTCACACGCCTCTCTTCCAGCCTCGCTGTCCCCCTCGCGCGCTCTTGTCTGTCTCTTCTCTGTGTCTTTTTTAGCTAATCCCTCCTCCTCACCACCCTGTCCCCCTCCCTTCCCTTTGTCTCCCCTCAGCGCTGGCATTGCTGTCGGTTTCTATGGCAACGGTGAGACTTGCGATGGAGTGAATCGGCTGACGTATTCTCTGCGCCATGCTAACCGCACAATCACTGGGGTGCAGAAGCTGGTAAGACTGAGAGCACAAATTATCACATGTTCAATAATTTACCACCAGTTGACTGGCTGTAGCATTACTGGCTTTTCCTGCCACAAGAGCTGAGTAATGAATCCTCTTTCTTCTCTGAGCTCCGTCACAACCTAGTTTGTCCCTGGTTGACTCTAGGTATACGACAGTACATCCTCATTGAACCAGACGGTAGAAGACGATCTGCAACAGCTTGAGGGCCAGTATGCGCAGCATGCAGACTACCTGTCTATCATCCAAAAACTGCAGGGCCAGCTGGATGAGCTGGTCAGACAGATGGTGGAGATTCCCTTCTGGGACAACGCCACCATCTCCCTGGAGGACCTGGCCGTTAAGATTGAGCTTTATGACTGGTACAGGTAAGACTGTTACAGTGTAGTGTAAGCATCAACCGAACAGTGACTACTATAAACAAAGCGAAACAGCATTAAAGCAAATATTCAGATGCTGCAGAGTTAGGAGTGGCAGCAGGAACATGTTGATAAGCATATGAGCATCGCAGACAACAACAAATCATGATTCATGTGCTCTGGCTCTTTATTCAACTTTCTATGCAGACACATGCTGCAGCAATAAATTAGAGCATTGTGAGGAGTCAGCTTCCGCTCATCTCAAGTTTCTGTTGTCGAAAGTTAGTTGGTGAGACAGTTTTGGAAAAGGCTCCTTGGTTTAGTATGTTTATGAATTACAACCACCTGTGAGTGAATCTAAAGTAGGAAGAATTATTTGGCATTTCATTAAGCAGCTGGCTCACCAAGAATCTCAAACCTGCCATGTGTTTTCCAGTTTGTTATAAAATATTCAGCATGGTGTTTTGTGGCAATCCTGCTCAGAGTTTTTTTTTTTTTTTACATGAATGACCAAAATGATAAATATGCATGTGGTTTACCAAATGTCTCACAGTTTTTCATGGAGTGTCACAGACTAATCAAAAGCAGAAATGTTAGCAGCTGCACATTCTGAATGAAAATTATTTGGTTGTAGCTTTTTGCCTTTGAGTACCTTCTTTGGTTAATAACATTTTATAGGTTAAGTATCTTCCTTAACTAAGTTAAATCATTATGTTTGCCTTATGATGCAGCTATTTCTTTTTCGTCACTGAGAGATGGGTTACTCTGCTGCTCTGGGCCATTTGTTGTAGTCACATTTGTCTTCACAGGTGGCTGGGCTACATAAGCATGCTACTGTTCGATGTCCTCATCTGCCTTCTGGTCCTGTTCGGCCTCATTCGTAACTCCAAGGGAACGCTTGTAGGGTGAGTCTCTACAGGAGATCATGGGCACAGGAGCACTAAAGGGAAAATGATTCTGCCCTGGAAAATAATTTTAGCTGTTGTGACAGTGTGTGCGGCAAATTTGTACATGACACCCTCAACTTATCAGAGTCATGCTATGATGTCATTACAGTTTTGTTAAGATTAAATTCATTTATATAAAATATCTGCCCACTGCATTTAGCTGAGCGTCACATCAAGATATCCTCAATGTTTGCCTTTTTGTATAACTTTCTCAATTCAGCAGAATCATTTGTTACTTCCTTTTTGTTTTTTAATAATAGAACACTAAAAAAAACATGTTGCCTACATGAATACAAATACTAATGCAATACATTTCCGCTGTGTTCAGATGTCATGTTTTGTCCAATAACATATCAGAACTCTTGCCAAGGAATTGTCTATGAATCAGCATTATTATATTTATTATTTTGTTTATTATTTTTAGGTATTATTTTACTTTGAGAATGTGTTTAATCATTCATGCAGGCATGACATGACCAGACACATCCCTAACTTAGCTTACGATGATCTCTTATACTATATGTGGCTATAGTTGCTCTATCACTCCAGGTTAAAGGTACATTGTTTTTCCACAGGGTGTGCTTGTTTGGTGTAGTCGCTCTGGTAATCAGCTGGGTCTCCCTGGGACTGGAGTTGGCTATATCTGCAGTAAGTGTCTCAATCAGAGTAGGATCCAGCTTTCCAAGCAGCGCAGCACAGTTCATTGCATATATTCAGACTATAATTGATTCGCTGAGACTGATTGTTATGTGCTAGTGACAGCGACGTCAGGTAGATTTTTATTTCACTTAGTTTCTACAGTTGAGTTAAAGTATTTCATGTAATTATACATTAGTATAAGTACACACACACATAAGTATAAGTGTGTGTGTCTGTTTTGTTTTTTTTTGGTCACTCAGCATTTTCCAGAAATCTGCAAACCTGGTGATTAGGATCTGTGATCACAGACAGAACAACTGAGATTAGCACTGTAGCCAAAATATTGCAATCCTTGTTCACAGGAGGCCAAAGCAGCTAATCTGTCCACCTTATGGAGAACTAAAACTACTTAAATTTAGACCATGGCAGCATAAATTTGCATGTTGTTGTTTTTTTCTTATTACTTAATTTAAACATACATTTTAGGTTTATTTTCCACATGGGTGAGAAATGTTGAATGCCAAACTTTATTTTATGTAAATTATATATCAATGAGGAGGATTTCCTCCCCTGCAGATGAATCATTTCACACCTAAATGTGCTTGATTTAGTTTGTGTGACTGCTCAGCTGAGATGCAGTCATCCTCTCACATTGTAAAAGTGTTCTTAAAGCTGCAATGAATTAATCACATCGACGACAACAGGGCATGGGGCTGAATCATAAACCTGTTTCACTTCAGTGTTGTTAAGATGGAGTGGAAATCTCACTACTGCTATTTCTTCTTCATTCTTCGTTTGTCTAGACCTCGAGTGACTTCTGTGTTGCCCCTGATACATATGTCACCAAAGTGGCAGACCAGTATGGAGTCATTAATCAAGGTATGAGTCACATACACGTGTAATGTATCCTTCATATGCATATTTTACATTAACTCTGTTAAGCGTTGAACATGGTGATGGGTAGAAGACATGTTACAAGCGCGTATCGTTTCTCCCCTTGCCTCAGTGCTCTGATTCTTGTGCAGCAGTGAGAGGATACTGATCTAAAGAGTCAGGCTTGGTCTTGTCCATGGTCCATAAAAAGCCTGTTAATTTGCTGCTGCAGAGTGTTAGACATGGGAAATGGCCTGAAACAAGCAAGACAGGGTGTCTTGGGGACTAGGGTTGAGAACCACTGCTTTGACATATTTCATTTTAGTAATTTTGCAATCTGTCCTGTGATGGGTATGTAAAAAAATTATAGTACCTCAGGTTTGTGTGTGTGTGAAGCAGCGGGAATGAGTGAAAGAGTTAAGAAAAGGATGAGAGACACAGTGTTTGTCCAGTATCCTTTTCAGCTATCTGATTATGGTGCTGGATACACAAGCACAGCTTTTGGTCTGTTCTGAGGAGAAATCTGGTTATCAGGTTTAAATGTTATGATACATGGTTGCAGAAATTTATTCTACACACTGAACTGCGTCATGATCATGATAGGGCTGTTTTGTTCAGAATCAGGTTTTTGAGTCGTATTTATTCTGTTGTAATACGTATTAACTGTTCAGTTCTTCATAAAGAGATGGTTTTCATTTCTAGGAAATGTGTAGCAGTTGATTAAACATCCCAGTGTTTGTTTATTTTCCTGTTGCAGCTCATGCCTGTCTGACATTACACCAGAAAACCTCTGGATAGCATAAAGTGTGTTATTACTTCACTATTGCTTTCCTCCCCTGGATCCTATTATATTTTCTCGAAAATGTTAATTTCAACAACCCTGATTGTTATTTTTCATTCCTTTGCTGTTCCCCCACTGTGCAATTATGTCAGATACATGGTTTTAATCCAGACAGAGTGTAAGAGTTAATTTGTACAGTTTGTCATGTTGCAGCCAGTTTTTCTGTGTTAGTACTGTATCAGCATTGTAACAGGATAAAGACGTGCTGCATCTCTGAGTAGTAACTACATTTATACATCCCCAAGGTTCTGTTAAATAGCAACTGGACTTATTTCTTGGTTCTTGAAGACATTTCGCCTTCCATCCAGAAGGCTTCATCAGTTCTGACTGATTGGCTGGAGTTGCAGGCTTATAACCACTGTGGATTCAGGGGTCGTTAGCACTTCCCTGTGTGTTGTGGATCTTCCCGTCTTTTAGGTGTGTCACTGCGACCACCTGAGGCCAGGTGTGAACAACTGTAAAACCGACTGGGTAGTGATAAAAGCACTGCATTGTAAATAGGTGATAGACTGTGCCTTTGGCCACCTCATCTGTTTAACGGTGGTCGTTTAATCCGGCAGTAAATAGCTACATAAAGTCCAGTTGCTACTTAACAGAAGCTTTGGGATAATCATGACCTGGATGACTGAGAACCTGTACATACATTTATACATACAAACTCTCACTGAGAGGCATTTACTGTTTCAGTTTGGTTGACATCTGGTAGTCAGCAGTTCTTCATACTTATAACGTAATACTCTAAACAGAGAGAGCATTTTGACTGGAGCTCCAGGGAATGGACTTGAATGTAATTTGATTTTAAGCATCTGAACAGTTTAAACCTGGTGGGATAATGTCCTGCCAAATTTCTGTAGAATAAACACACTTCCTTATGACCACAACTAGAAGCTGTGAACAAATTTGACTACAAACCAGAACTGGATTATTGTCATGTCCACTGTACAGAAGCTTTATTCTGAGGTTTCATAAGAGAGTCGTGAGGAGAATAAATTCTTCATTGGAACAGTGGCACAAGAAGTGACACAAAAACTGAACCAAGCCTATGATGATGCATCAGTATTTCCATCCATTACCAAAAGTCAGGCTGCAGGAAATCTGCTCCTTCTGATATGTATGTGTGTGGGTGTATGACGCTCGCTTGATATGTACTTCTCTGCTCCGGAAATTCTCCTCTCATGCTCAGCTGTGTGGGAAAGAAGCTCCTGACACAGCAGTGTGTGTGGACGTCACTTACACCATGTGTCAGGTTGGTGGTGTTCTCACAGCTTGTATCTGTGGACATTTCTGTAGCATTTTAATCACACACTCACATATAAAGTATTTCTGTTCAACTCCTACTCTTTAATGGGGTCTGGAAGAAGCAGCTGAAGTGGGTAGTGATTAACGTGTGAAAGTCTGAAACCATAGTTACAGTCTAATTGTTGGAGTTAAAGTCTCTTTATGCTGCACTGTGAGCAGCACACAGGTTTGGTCATGTCGTAATTTTACAATAACAAAATGACGTTGATTGTGTTGTTTTCCAGGATTTTCTGTCCAGGAAGTAAAGGTTATACCTAAGCACTGGCTGTGAAAGCTGTTATGCTGTTGTAGCTGAAGTGTGGCCGATTCAAGTGGAAAAACGAATTCATTTATACTATTACAACACATGTGAACTTTAATCTTTTGGAGCATTTTGCCTCAGAGCTTGGGACCAACTCAGGGGGTAACGGTTATAAAATCACAGAGGCTCTAACTGAGCAGCAGAAAGCTCAACAAGACAGAGCTGGAGAATAAAATCAAAGGTCTCTTGACCTCTTTTCTAGAAGAAAGCTGTAATGGTGAAAACAGTAACTCGGGGCGGGCTAAGCACAGTGGAGCATGAAATGGAAAAAAACCAGAAGAGACGTTCTGAAGAACTATATGAGACCTGATGAAGCCTTGTAGATAGAAGGCGAAACGTCTTCAAGAACAAAGAAATAAGTCCAGTTTCTACCTAAGAGAACCTAAACAAGCTGAGGTTCTTTTGTGAATATCAATGAAGCTGCATTTATTTGGGTGGTGGACACTTGGTGGAACAATTTGGCAATTTGAAGACATCAATTTCAGAAATAATTGTTAGTGGACGTCCTACATGTGAGTTAATTTGACTCTGCTAACATGTCCTGTTGTTTTCCTACTGTCCTTTTACTCACAGAAATCCTGCAGTACTACCTTGGTTGCAGTTTGGAACAAACCAACCCCTTCCAGCAGGTTTGTTGCACATATCACATGTTAATATTATGGTTCTGACACAATCTCAGCAGACAAAAAATTGTAGACATAATCTTTATGTGATGCCTGACCTGGTATTGGCAAGAATTCAAGTGGTCACAATGAGCCGATCCCATTTCCTTAATAATGAACTTGTTTCCATGCAGTAGTAAAATACTTCCTGTAGTGCCAGCAACGGCCAAAATCATGATTCTGTTTTAAAGTAGTTGTTAGTAACTACAGACGACCATTGTTAAAGAAAGACAAGTGATATATCCAGTCTGTCTGCATGCTTTTACTAGGCTGGGCAGCAGATAAAATTCTTAACGATTAAAAATGGAAATGCAGTTGAGATGAGATGGTGTGCCACAATATTTATATTTCATTCCAGAAACTTTCTGGGAGCCACAAAGCATTAGTGGAGATGCAGGATGATGTCTCGGAACTGCTCCGCTCTGCCACGAGAGAGTATAAGCAAACTAAGGTATGTCTCTAGTCCCATCAATACAATCTTTGCTACAAATGGTTCATCACAAGGTACCTATTACCATAAATAACCCTCCCATCCCCGGGCCGCAAGCTCTCTTCTATTGCTGTACCATTTGTGATGACAC
The DNA here is from genome assembly GCA_900302695.1 of Helostoma temminkii. Classification (NCBI taxonomy): domain Eukaryota; kingdom Metazoa; phylum Chordata; class Actinopteri; order Anabantiformes; family Helostomatidae; genus Helostoma; species Helostoma temminkii. The sequence continues at coordinate 27,049 of OMLM01009919.1, read as the reverse complement.
ACTATTCCAGTGAATGGGACCAAACAACTGAGCTGTAGAGGAGTGAAGTGCACCTGTCCACATAAAGATGTGCTGACAGCCCACCTGGGACCTGCATTATGTCCATTTAGCTGCATTAGGCTTTCACTGGTCCTTATGAATACAACAACAACAACTGTGTTATTGTCCTGCTCTGGTCCTTGCACAGTTGACAGAGCCCCAATGAGAGCTGACATTGGGAATAGAGAGAAGCATATCTCATGTCAGAAGCTCACACATAGAAATGTGCTGAGGTTTTGGAAATGTTTTTTATGAAGCAATCATATCATACATCATACATATTTCTGCAGAAATTCAGCACAAGAGGAAGAAGAAGTGAGTCGGTCCAAGAAAATGTATCACACATTAAGTCCGCAATTTCAGCTGGAGCTGTTTTCTACAGCTGTAAATCAATGAAAGAGGGGTCGCTGAACATGCATCAGATGGATAATATGTGGATGAATCCATGTTTACAAATTGCAGTTCACTGGTCTCACTACTTTCTTTTTGCACGTTCACATTTTCTCCTTCTTGACACCACTAAGGCCCTTTTCTATGTGTAAATTTTATTTATTTTTATTTATTTTCCTTGCTCATTTCTAGGGAAGTTTGGAAGAGATCCAGGAGATACTGAACACCACGGAGATCGGTCTACATCAGCTCACTGCACTGGTGGACTGTCGCAGCCTGCACATGGTGAGCGGGGTGGAGAAGACTAACAAGCTCAGACATTCTTACTTTAGTGTCGCTCCAGGTCTGGTGAAGAAGCACTGACTTATTGTGACATTTTTGCAGTGCAGCTTAGTTGTATAAAGCAAACCCCTCTTTTGTACTTGTACAGCTGACTACACCTGTCGTTCCAAATAACATCTGCCTCTCTGTACAAGTTCCTGTCCAACTGATGTGGCTGTGTACCATTTATGAATGTAGCTGAATTTTAAGTACTTGGCTCTCACTGTGCTTTGGAGGATTGTCCCTCAGTGGACTCCAAATTCCAAGTGCACACGTGCAAGCAGAGCTTTTTCTTGTTGCCCTCTCCTCCTTCCTCTTTACTCTGTTTGTTATTTCATGAAAATTAGAATAGACTCCATAGAATACGAAATGCCTCTGCTGCGCACTGCATACAGATCTCGCATCTCAGTCATAGTAATGTGGAGCTGAGTGCTTCTTTTCAAACCTAGGTAAAAAAAAAACTGCCCACTGTGAGATCATTAGTTTGACCTAATTTAAATGAGAAATTGCAGCGGATGCTTTTTAAAGACGTAGACATAGTAAACCTTGTAACTTTGTAAGTAGATTCTGTTTATTATACATGGTGCAAAGTACCATCCCTGCCTCCCTGTGTTGCAGGACTATGTCCAGGCCATGACGGGTCTGTGTTATGATGGACTGGAAGGCCTCATCTACCTCGTGCTCTTCTCCTTTGTCACCGCTCTCATGTTCAGCTCCATTGTTTGCAGTGTACCTCACACATGGCGACGCAAGAGGTAAGGCTTTCACTGCCATCTAGTTGTATACATTCCTCATGTCACAGTCATGTAGCAACAAGCATAAAAGCTTTTAAGCTGTGTTTGTTTGCAGGACTGTGTGTATGGTTAGAAATAAATAATAAATAAGAGGATAACCCTATCAATTAATTATGGCTTTATAGCAATTCCTCTAATCCTCTTGTCGTACAGCATGGGAGTACAGCAGAGTCATTCAGATGAAAAAAATCTAGACAGATAGAAAACGTGTTTATTTTTGTGCAAGACTTGTGTTCGTTTGCTGCTCTGAGACTTGCTGTGTTTACTGGGACAAGTCCAGAAGGCTTCAGCTGCTTCCTCAAATAGATTACTTCCATTATCCACCCTAATTGTGCAGAGCCTAAATCTAACACAACCACCGCCTGAGATGGTGTCATTTTCTGCTGCAGAGGGCTGAAATTGTTTAGATTTCTTTGTAGCAGATAAGGTTTGCAGGATGGCTACAGGGAAAGTGGCTTCTCCGGCACAGCCGCCAGCTCAGCTGTGCCACATAATTAACTGAGCCTAATTAGAGGCCGTGTTGATCAGTTTGATCTCAGCTGGAGCTTCCTCTGAAGCAAAGGCTTACATGCCACCAGCCTGTTTCTCTCAGTGGACCCCGCTAAGCATGACACATTCAAACTTAATAATTTTTACTGCAATTCTAGTTTGAAATGTTAATAAGGTTTATGTTTTTTTACTATTAATAATTGATTAAGTCACTGACTTTTTTCCTGAACATATTAAGGTAAATTTGTTGTAAGATGAAATAAATATAATTCTTCTAATGATCTCATGATTGTGATGAGCGGGAACGTGACTGTGGGTGCAGTGAGCACTAGGGGGAGACAGGCTCCATGATGTCTGTGCCATTGTTGCTGTGTTTGACTACCATGTTCAGGGCATTGTCTTCTCACATACACTATTGTTGTATAAAAAGAGCAGCAGTTTTGCTGCAGGCTCCTGCCTGTTTTTGACATATAAATACGAATATTTTTTGTTCCGATGCAAAATTATTGGTCATGCAAAAGCTGAATCAGTTACACAAGTCTACTTTTACAGCATTTGTTCAGTTCTGTCATGGTCACCGGAAGACTGCATCTTCTTGGCATCAAGCAGTAGAGAATTTCTGTCCCTCAGGCTGATGGAACTGAAACACAACGTGACTGAAAAAAAACACAAAACGTGACCACGTGGCATTTCTATGCTCTTTTGTCATCGCTAAGACGGGCTGGGGGTCCCTCTGGTGGTGGGTTCACATTGTTTTTGTTCTGTCTACAGGAGTGATGAAGACAGTGAGAATGAGTCTCTGAGCCATGGAGGAAGGCAGAACCATGATAACCTCTACCGTGTCCACATGCCCAGTCTGTACAGCTGTGGCAGCAGTTACGGCAGCGAGACGTCTATCCCTGCTGCAGCCCACACTGTCAGCAACGCACCTGTCACTGAATATATGTGAGTCACTGATGAATTAAAGTGCTGTGAATTGACTAAATATCAGCTAGTGAAAGACAGAAGCGCTGGGTAATTTATTTTATACGTCTCCAGAGAGATGCTCAGCTCTCCTGTAGAAGTAAACCAGTGGCTGGGACAGGCAGCTGTTCTCCAGTTGTGATGTGGTGAAACGCAAAGCTCTGTGCCTCATGAGTGAAGCTCAGTTTTAGGGAAAACGCCCTGATGAGAGTTTTATGTACACAGTATATTATTTCATATGTGGAAAGCGTTTTGCATTATGGATTATCTTGTGTTTGACCCCACTGTGTGTTTAATTCAACAGGGCTCAGAATGCCAACTTCCAGAACTCTCGCTGTGAAAATACTCCGCTGATCGGAAGAGAGTCTCCTCCCCCCTCAGTAAGTGTCATGTGCCCTGTAAACATATGAAAGCTGTAGGAACACCTCTGGGTCATTTGGCAGCCTTTTGGGAGAGACTCACTATTAGACCATTTTGACTAATATATATTCCAGGAACTGTGGAACCGGAGGATCTAAACTCAAGAACTAAACTAGAATCTTAGAGAGTAAAGAGTATCTGAAATAGACCAGTGACAATTTTCAAACCGGTTTATCATGTTGATCTTTGTCTTTACAGCACAGTGTGTCTCTGATCTATCAGATGTGTGAGTTGGATTAAATGATGAAGAGTGTAGATGGTGACTGAATACGGACATGTTTGATGGAGGTTCATTTGTACTTTTGTAGATTAGAAAACATCCAACAACAAATACAACAACCGTTTGTCCTCACATTGCTCGTTCGAGTGCCAGAGTCTATTCCAGCTGTCATTGAGGAAGAGGCAGTGTACACCCTGAACAGCTATAGAGACAGACAACCATTCATACTTACTGGCAGTTTAGTCACCAGTTAAACTAACTACACGTCTTTGGACAGTTACATTAGAAAACAACTACTGTGAAATCATCCAGTGTATTTCTCTCCTTCAGTCTCCAAGAAATGAGCCAGGTATTCTACAACAAACCAACTTTGTTTAATATTTAAGCATCAACAAATATCTGTTCCTAGTTTTAATACAGGTACCAGTAGCACTCAGCACTGCCTTGTTTTGTAAATGTAGGTAGAGCTATCACACTGTACAGGTTCTTCAAGCCAAAACACAGGTTTTTCACAATCTGGCTCAGAGGAAGGACTAATAAAAGAAGATCACACCTGGCATTTACACTGAACACTGAACATTACATATTTATTTAACTTAAAACAAATTAACTAAAGAAACCCAGTCTGTAACATCAGTAATGCAGGGAGTGTTTGAATATATGCAAAATAAGGTCAAATAAATAAAAAAGCTGCCTATACCAAATCACAAACCATGTGCCCAGGGAGAGAGAGTGAGAAAATGGCTGAATCCACCAGCTCGTATGGTTGGAGGAGGAGGAGCCAACACAATTGTAACTTCCTGTCAGAAAGAGTCCAAGGACTGCCCACACAAGACAGCCCAGACAGGAAGTAACAAAGGCTGTCAATTGGAAATGCCCGTTCAAGATTTAAGATTCAAAAGACTTTATTAATCCCAGAAGAGAAGTTGTTGAGACCGTAGGAACATTATATGAACTTGGTCTCTGCTGCATATCACTGTCCTCCATGTTAAAAGCATATATATTAACCTACCAGTCAATGTCTGTAAACACAATGGCTACTATATTTAGCAAGTATTTTACAGCATACAGTATAGCACTATGATATGAGAGAACATTATATTTAGAACTGGACACCCAGTCTCTCTGAGTACACAGCACAGTACTGGTCCTCAGACTATCATCAGGCAAAGTTTGATTAGACAGCATACACCTGTTTTTGAGTGTTTTTACATATATAGTTTTTTTTCCTGTGGTTTCCTTCAGTTGCTCTGTGACTGTATGAGCTTTGCCTGATGACAATTGTCAACGAAAACTGAGAGTGAGATTCTTTTTCTTTCGAAGTAAAGACCTTTAAAGCACTGAACCAATGATAAGTGATGTTTTACAAGCCCGGCTCATTTATTCCCTCCTGCTCCCCTGGGCCTGGTCCTTTACCAGACATCATGCCATCCCTGGTGTCTCTGTGTCTGCCTGGTCCCAGATGCTGCTTTTTCTATCTTCTCTACATTCTCTTCTTGTCGTTTTTTTTCTGCGAATCCATACAGTTATATTTGAGTGCCGCGGACAGTAACAGCGATCACTGCTGGCAGTTAAAGCCTTCGGCGAGTTCAAGATCGTTTTGGTAACCTCATCTGCTTTACTAACAGGTACAAAACATGCCTGCCTCATCCAAATGCTGGCCTGCTCATCCTGTTTACCACCTCCCAAACTCCCAGCCTACACATCCTTTATTCAGTCCCCCTCGTGCTGCTGGAACCCCACTTCCCCTCTGTTCTTATTTTTGACGAGTGTCCTATCTGGTGTTTGTTTCCTTTGGCCCCGGGCTGCATGATCCCCTGCACCCTGCAGCACACATGTATTTGGAGGTACTTTGCTTTGAGGCTCACTATGACCAGCGGGTCAACAAGGAGCCAAATTATGAAGCCGCTGCAATTTCTTACTGATGTTCCTAATAAAATATTTAGTTCAGGAGTTTAGGTTTCAGTTACTGGGTTTGTAACACTGAAAAAATACTACTTTATACTGTGTATGATTTCATAAGGTTTATTAGTTGTTCTGAAGGGCGGTTTAAGAAACTATATAGTGCGTCTTTATTATTTATTATACAAATATTCTCTTCAGAATTAGCATAGTCAGGTTTCTCTTCTCTAAGGTAAGTCATGATGTTTTAGTTCAGTGCAGATTCTCAGCAGGCTGACTAACAGGCTGTCCAAATGGCTCTGAAGGGTGACATGAGAAAATATAGTTATATGTAGAGTTAAGTTTCCACGTGTTTGAATGCAGCCTTTTGTCTTTGTATCACGTGTTTAAAAAATGCATGGTGCATCCTAAATGTACACGAATGACCAGTCGTGCCAATGTCAATAAAAGTTAACAGCAAAACTTTGAAATTGAACTGATGAATATTTATGTAACTGCGTGTCCTCTGTGATGTTCTTTCTGTAAATGAGTCATTTAATGTCCTTTTAGATTCCAGCACTCTGGAGTAACTAGTTCAAAAGATATCCTGTGTAGGATTATCTCTAATTTGTTAAGTGAATCATGTTCAGATGTAATTTTATACATTTCTTTCCGTTCATTATAATGAGAATACCCTACATAGAATTAGTTTCAAAGTTTGACGTTTTCCACTTAGAAATTTTGACTTTGATATTTAGGTTTTATTCTTCTGTGTTGTTTTCTGTTTGCAGTATACCTCCAGCATGCGGGCAAAGTACCTGGCCAACAGCCGGCCAGAACCCAACAACCCTCCAGAGCACTAGCCAACACTGGACTCATCCTGTCTGCAGTTCTGACGTCTCTAAAGCCACATTTAATTACTCCGACACTCCACCTTCCTGCTCCCCTCCTTCATTAGCAGTTTCACTTGACTCAGAAAAGGAAAACCAGATGTGATTGTGCTGGTTGGTTGAGGAAAAACATGAGAGCATCTCATGATTCAGGCATGCAGATACCTTTTCTCCAGTTTCCACAGTCCTTGATGTTTACTGCTGCACGAATCATTATAGGTGCCGGGAACTTCTCTGCAGCCCTAATGTGATGGAGCCTGGACTTAAACTCCAGTTAATTTTCTCTTCAGAGTAAAGCACCATGACATGTGCGGTGTCATGTAAGAAGGCATTGCAGTGCTGAGTACTCTGGAAGTGCTTGTGACTAACACTGATAACTACTGGTTGTTGTTTAGTTTTGTAAAGTACTGTAACACACTCTTAATAGAGTAAGAGCGTGGAAAAAAAGCCTTACACATGAATATGGTAGGAGTATACAGTTTTCTTCCCACTGGAATAGTATACACACACATACAGATTGATTCACTGCAGCATCTCAGTCCCTCAGGTTTTCTTTCATCTTGTGTAACACCAAATGCAAATCTGACATTTGAGTTATTCTCCAACTAACATACTGAATCCCTCATGTACACATTAGCTTATGGTTGCATTTTGTCTTAAACCCGTGGTCTGGGACCGGTTTTCTTGCAGGATTGCACATGATACAGGTCTGAAGTTGAAATCTTTTTTTTCTTTTCTTATTTCCTGTGGCTTTAAAAAAAATACAGTGATGAGCCACTTTTCTACAGCAATGGCTGTAATTTGTGAAGCTGTGAACTTGTTGCTCTGAGAGGATTTGATAAGGACAAATATGAAATGCGATACAAACACAGCTCGTATGACAAAAAAAGTACGAGTTTAGCAAAGAAGTTTTTCTACGACCTTTTATGGCTTTTTAAAGGGGATGATGAAGCGGCGGGAGACATAAGAGTGTGTGATGTCTTCTGCAATATTACTGCAACAGAAGTTAATTTGCAGTTCACTCTCTTCACCAGACTGCTTGTTATTCTCTCCATGTTCAGTTAAGTTGTAAAGGCTTCATCTCCCCCAACAGAACTGAGGATTGTTCACACACACATCCTTGACTCTGTTCAATATTGATCTTGTCTACTTACTGTTTCAATTTAAAGTCAGAAAATCCTCTCTAATTGTCCCAACAGATGTTTTAATGCAAGTTTGTGTGAGGATATGCATATGACAGTTTCTAAGAGAATTACCAATAGAAGTCTTTCGCATTGGCAATGCAGTGTCGCACAAATGTGTTTTAGCATTTATAACAAACAGTAGAGTGATGGTTGGATTGTGATGACTCTGCTCTCTGTATAATCTGGAATTACTGTACCTGTTGAAGAAGCATGACGATCCTTCAAATGTGGAGCGAGATGTTCATACCTCCGCTGCTTCAACTTGCTTCTCTTAGATGTGCTTCGTGACCAGTGCAAGAGGTGATTTTTTGAGACTGTGCCAACAAGTTAAGCACAACTCTTTTACTATGTGATTATCTTTTTCAAAAAATGTCTTTAGACCTGTTTGTAAAGTTGACAGTTCCTAGTTGCCTGTGCAGGCGACTTAGAAAATGAGCCTGGCCTTTTTAAGTCATTTGTTTTGTAAAACATTATCACTCTGATACAGTTTGTTTTTTGGTAGTAGTCATTTTCTCTTTGTTATGCAATACTGTACAGAGTATAAGCATTTACAAAAGGAAGAAAAAAAAAACATGGTGAAATTACATTTTATTTTTTGTTTCTTATTTTACATTTAAACCTTTTTGTATTTTGTTTGTGCAGTTTTTGTTTCATTTTAAAACTTTTTAAAAGCACATTGTTGCTTCATTAATGTGAATGTGGTAAAAACATTTTAATTTTTTTAGGGGTTTTTTTTCTGGAAAAAATCACTGTAGACGTAATCACTTTTTTTATTATTATTTTAATACATTTTGAAATCTCTCATATGTACATGTAAAACCTGTGGTTGTATTGAGCTTGAATGCTGTGTTTTAAAATTAAACAAACTTTAACTGTAGAGCTCCAGCTCTTTGTGTTTCTGTGTTACTTGGTTGAAATACTTTCACTTCAGAAGAACAGTTGTTTCCCTGACAAGATAAAACTTGTCTGGCATGAAAACAACATTCAAAGATGTGAAACAGAAACAACTTGACAACCCCCTGAAAATCTTGTCTGTGCTCACCTCCAGTGCTTCAACCTCTCACCTTGCTGAAGTCTAATGCTATACACCAGGATGCTGTGACATCACTGCTGGCTGTGGATAATTGTAATATACAGTACCCAGCTCACTGACATCAATTAAGTAGACTTATAAAAAAACTCTATGTGATGGCAGAACATATTTACTGGAAATCAGATGGATCAGAATCATTCTCTGGATTTGACATGTAATCTATACAGGCTGCGTTTCTATTGCATGTGAACATTAAACACAAACAGCCATGCAGGATGTGAAAAAAAAAAAAACAGGTGGCCTCTTCGAAAATTCAGTGTTCAGAGATTAGTAGATGCACAATTGTCTTTTTCTAACAGTTGATGTAAATAGAGAAGCCACAACAGTAGAGAGTACAGTAGACCTCTTAACATACTCCAGTCGACCCCACTTCCCACAACGACCCTAATTATGTACATGTAGTAGAATTATCACATTTCTGACAGTTTCAACTTAAAAACTGAAAAATTATTACTTTGTAAATGTAGAATTCATAGCAGAGTTGTTGGATTAGATTGAACAGGCGGTCATAATGTTGTGCCTGATCGGTGAACATCAGTAAGAGTTTATTCTTTCTGAAGAATCTGTCTTGTAGTAGACCAGAGATAGAAGAGAGATGTTTTGCAACAGTATAGACTTTAATTAGAGAGGACATGGTACTGCAAAAATCAAAAACAAATGATCGCAAAGAAAGGTAAATAATTCATTCATGTGTCAAATGTTTTTCCCTCTTGTGCAGGAGTGGTGGAACCAATCCCAGCTGTCATTAGGTGAGAGGCAGGGTACACCCTGCATAGGTCCAATACTGAGCCTTGGTAAGATGGGGGATTTGTTTTAAAGGCTTTGTTGCTGGTGTGAGTGATGGGCCTTTGGCCTCCCCTTCCCAAAGAACTGAATGCTTGTGTCTCCGCTGTGTACCTGGGCACAATGGAGACATGCATTCAGTTCTTTGCCCAGAGGCCAGTGCACATGAGCAGAGTGAAGCTTTGAGAATTTCCATTTCTCAGTCAAGGACATGTTATATGTTTGTTACATGCGTTGCTATACTATGGGCAGATTTGAGGCCATCTGTCTAATAGCTAACAGGACAACAGGACAGTGATTCAAACCACATCAGAACATCTGAACATAAAGAAGTCATGTTTTTGGAACGGCTTCAATATTTTTTTTCTATTTGACTTGAAGTAATGGTAAATATATGGTGTGTCGTAATATTAAATATGGTAATGTTAAATATATAAAAAATATAATATTTGATGCAACAATATTGTAAGTTAATGTGATGTTACTCACTATCCACTAGATGACAGTGTAGCTCTGTTACAGATCAGTAGATCCATAAATGTTATTACAGTTATACCTCCACATTAATTCTTTAAAAAAACAAAGACAGTCAATTAAAAATACAATATTCTGAATTAAAGTTGTTTTGAGGTTACTGTAAACTAGTGACATGCTTGTGTGACATGCTAAAATGTAGCAAAACTGGAGAAAAAGCGAGTGAACTGCCACATTGGACGGTGTCTTCTTGCTTTTTATAGTTTTGGTCACATGTTCTAGATTAATGATATTGAAGTTCCATCTGCTGTTCTTGTATTAAAATATCTCACAAAATCTAAATGACCCAATGGAAAAAGTAAAATATTTTTCAGTTTATGTTGCACAAACTACAGATGTTTTAGTAAAGACTTATAGAGAAAAATCAGCTGTGCTTCTTCATGTTGGACAGATTTTACTAAATGCTACAATGTCCAGGAAAGAAACACACAATTTTTTAAACAAAGAAGAAAAGAACAGTTCACAAGTCAAATAATAAAGATGTAATATTATTTCCACATTTAATATATATTTAGCAGTCCACAATATAACCAGCAGCGCCGACTGGGACTTTTACCATCCCTACAATCAATGTGTACTGTTATTGTTTAGAAATGTGGAAATTGTCAAAACCATGTGACATAAATGTGGCCTTTCCCTGAAGGTTGTTAAAAGTCATTCTGGTTAAAACAGTTAACAATAATTGAATACGAATAAAATAAGTTACTGCGTCTTAATATTGCTTTGGCCTAATCTTCCGTTTTAGTGTGCAAAACATGTAAATTTAGGCTCAAACCGTCACCTCACAGGCATCATAAAACATTAGCTTATGCTTTATGCATCCAAACATTATCAAAACAGTCTGAATAGGGTATTTTTCATATTAAATAATGCAATGTAAAGCAATGTGCATTTAATACAGTGTTTATAGTATATTAAATGTAATGCAATAGAAGTGTTTGCTTTACTGTGAATAATGACTGTTGTTGAATGAAAATACAGGAAGCTGTAGTATTACTATAGTGCTGGAAAGCATAAAACAGTAATTCACACAGATTCATAATTGTTGACATATTTTATAGAGTTGTAAGTTAATATGTTGTGATATTGAAAAAAAAGCATTTGATCTGTGTTTTTTTATTTTATTTTAAGTTAAGGATTCAGTGATTCTAGTTGTTTTAATACACAAATAAAACTGTCAAAATGTTTCCAAAAAAGTTGAAGGATTATATACATTGTGGCTAAGCTCACACAAATATCCAAATTTCTCCTCGTTTTATTATGTCTGGTAAGTTTTTGGAAGTATTGCTTTAGTTGTTTCTATCATGTTTGTCATATTAAAGGTGATCTGATCATACAGTGTAGTTTCATCTGTCGTTTCAATATTTTAAGAATGAAAGTGTGAGAAACCTTTTGTTTGGCAGGAAGAAAAAAGCCTATTGTGAAAAACTGTGTTTTTGTGAGTACCCAGTGTAATGCATTGGTTCATAATAGACTGGTGCCAGTTTAGGCTCAGTTAAGGATTAACCACTGTCCTGTGTTGTCTCATACTTTATCACAAAACAAGTTAACAACTTATCACAGCATCAAATAAAATCCATAAATGTTGTTACAATTCTAACTCTGTGTTGATTTAATAAATTTTTTAAATTTCATATAAAACCAAATTTTCATACAGTTTATCATGAACATATGAAAAAATATTTCATAAATATATGAAATACATATTTCATATTTACTGTCATACAGTCAACACGTTTGGAAAGCATTTGTTTGCAAAAACAGGTTCCTGTTTTTCCATTTTCTTCAACTTAAAAGAGCCTAGAGGTTAACAACATGGAGACCACACAATTTCAGGTAAGAGAGTGTGACATCCTTTACAGTGATTCCACCCAGTACCAGATAATGAACTTTAACAGAGAGGGATTTTATGGAAAAGTCGCCAAGTGTGTGGATTTAGAAAACAGGCAAGATGGTGGCAGTAAAAATCCACAAAGAGGGGATCAAGCTGTTCGATGGGAAGTAGCAATGCTTGAAAACATCAGAGCTCTGGACCCAGACAAGAATAAAATAGCAAGGTTCATGGAGAATTTCACATTCCAAAATCTTTCTTGTCTGGTGTTTGAAATGCTGGACAGGACCCTCTGGGACCTGATGGAGGAGTCTGACTTTTGTCCCATGGAGCTTAATGAAATTTGCCCAGTGATTTACCAGTTACCGGTACTTTTGATGCCCTAAAGAGTCTAGGAATCATGCACACGGACCTAAAGCCTGACAACGTGATGCTGGTTAACCACAAAGATGAGCCATTCAAGCTTAAGCTGATTGACTTTGGTCTAGCCTTGCCAGAGAGCTATGCACAGCCTGGTTTAATGATGCAGCCTCTCCCATACAGGGCTCCTGAAGTGACCCTGGGCCTCCCCCTGTCCACAGCTGTGGATATGTGGGCAGTGGGCTGCCTCATGGCACACATGTTCTTTGGAGGGAGCATGTTTCCTAGCGACTGTGAATATAACTGGGTGAAAGTTATGCTGCACTTACTGGAGTGGCCTGATTATTGGCATCTGAGTTCAGGACGATACACATGGAGGTATTTCATCTGGAATGTGTACCACAGCAACTGGAGATTGAGGACACCAGCAGAGTTTGAGGAGGTCACTGGTGACAAGCCAGAAGATCCAGAAGATTCTACATGCCTGCCTGTTGAATGTTGTTGTTGTTGTTGTTGTTATTGGTTGTATGATCTGCTGTTCTTTTCTCTCTTTCTCTCTTTCTTTCCACTCACTCCGACCGGTCGAGGCAGATGGCCGCCCACCTTGAGCCTGGTTCTGCTGGTTTCTTCCTTTCTTAAAAAGGGAGTTTTTCCTCTCCACTGTTGCCTAGTGCTTGCTCAAGGGGGTATTGTTGGGTTTTCCTTATTATTTTGTGGTATTGTAAGGTCTTAAACCTTACATTGTAAAGTGCCTTGAGATGACTTTTGTTGTGATTTGGCGCTATATAAATAAAATTAAATTTAATTGAATTGAATCCAAGTCAGGTATTTGACAGGGTCAAGGATTTAGAGGATGCCATAAGAATACTGGCAGCACATGGAGCTCCGGCTGACTCCCGTGATATTGAGGCATTTTTAAGCCTCTTAAAATACTGTCTACGCGTGCACTCTGAAGAAAGGATCACTCCCAGGGAAGCCATGAATCACAAGTTTATAACATTGACTCACCTGGTTGATGACGTGGACACCAACGAATATGTAGTTTCTGCCTTTGATTTCATGGCAGTGTGTCCTCTGTCTCACTTAGATGAATCAGGCAAATCTGGAAAAATGGATTTTTTAACCACTGCACCCACAGCAGATACACCAAAACCACTGACTGTCATTTCCAAAAACGAAGACAATGAGAGTGACAGTTCATTGGGTGGTGATGACAGAGACGGTGCTACTTCTTGTGAAAAAGAACCCAGTAACATAATGGTGCCGGTAGTTTGCTCATCCCTCCCAGAGTTTAGTAATGTAAACTACATACAGACAGATTCTCCTCACTCTGGACACAGAGGACCATCTATAGACCTGTCCAGAAAAGAAAACTCAGCCACACCTGCGGCAGTAACTGACCTTCCTGATGAAGCCTCAAGCTTTTCTTCTCCAACTACAGAAGGCATTGGTGCTGTAGTTAGTGAAGACAGTACATACACTGCTTGTTTGTCAGCCACCAGTAGCATAGCTTTGGCTGACGATGACCCAGGTGATGGAGCTGCACAGTCCATTTCAGAAGATGGAGCTACAGCTACCACTAGACCCAATGGTGCTAAAGATGTCAAGAATGGACCTAATAAGGGCGACAACAGCACTGAACATGATGAAGATCCCAATGGAGTCAAGATCAACATTAGATATAATGAGGCCAATATGAAGACAGACTCTGGGAGAGTCGAAATGAATTCCATCCCTGATAGAGTCGATATCAGCAATAGATGTGACAGAGTCGAAATCAACTCTGGATATGATGAGGCCAATATGATAGATACATATAGATGTTGGCACCATACATGATGGAACTGAAATCAACACAGGAAATGGTAAGGCAGATATGAAGCCAGACAATGATGGAGTTGAAATTAATGCTGGCAAAGATGGAGCCAGACCAAAGACATTTTTTATTTTTAAAAAGTCTGCAAATTCTTTGTTAGAGTGAGGAAGAGAATGGTTTCCACCTTTATGTGTGGCAAGGTCGAGTCTGAAGATTTGATTCACAGACTCACATTTAGACGTTTTTAAGTCATTCTTAACCATAAAAATCAGAAATCAATTATACCCATTTCATTAGTAACCATTTATAAGTAAGACCAAATTATTTATGGTTAATAATGAAGTACTGGGCAGCACAGAGATAGAATGGTCAGAGCTCCTGCCTCACAGTAAAAAGGTCCTGGGTTCAAATCAATTAAAAAAATAATAAATACAAAGAAATACGATTCATTATTGTATGTTGCCATTTATTTTGTATATTAAGACTACTTACATACCCATGTATACCAATGACTTTTGCAAATGTTTTACATGTTATTTTACATTTAGATTTAGGCCATTTGGTAAATGCTTTTATCCAAAGCTACCTACATGTTGCACTTTGACATGTGGATCGAGCCACCAAGCTGCCCTGTCTGTATGGATGCTGAAATAATGTGTAACAGGAGCAGAAAGGTCTCACTTTAAAAGTGTCACTGCAGAGTCAAAAAGACAGGTCAACTAACTGTCTCCAATAATTAAGGTCTTTGTCCCTGTGTGCATTTGCAAACTTTAATCTGGCTTTTTTATGTTGCTTTTGAAATATTGACTTCTTTCCTTCGCTGAGTGGCCTTTCAGCCCATGTTGGTACAGGACACGTTTGTGGATCATGTGAACTGTGCATAATAGCATCTTCACAAGGTCTTTTGCGTTTGTTCTGAGATACGCACACTTCTCTCCAAAGCACTTTCATTTCTTGGACACACAACCTGCCTCCTTCCTAAGATGTATGATGGCTGGACATTCCCGTGGTGTTTATACTTGTGTATAATTGTTTAAACAGATGAACGTGGCACCTTCAGTCATCTGGAATTGTACCCAAGGATTAACCAGATGTGTGAAGGTCCACAATTCCCTTCCTGATAGCTTGGTTGATTTCTTTTGATTTTCCCATGATGTCACACAAGGAAGCAGTGTGTTTGAGGTGTGCCTTAAAATATACCCACAGGTGTACCTCCAATTAACTCAATGTTGTTAATTAGCCTATCAGAGGCTTCCAAAGCCATGGCGTCATTATCTGGTTTTCCCTAATAGTTTAAAGGCATAGTAATGTTAGTCTATGTAAACTTTTGACTTTGAAAGGGTCTTCAAAGTAATATATTTTTTTAAAATACTCATTTAGGGTAATTGTATTTTTTTTTTGTATAAACCTTTAAAAAATATATAGTAGTTGATCAGTGAGATTTTACCCAGTGTCCACTAGATGCCAGTGTAGCTCTGTTCTCATAATTCAAGTATTGTAATGTATAGGTTCATAATAGACTGGTCCTAGTTCAGGCTGAGTTAGGGATTAAACACTGTCTAAGATTATGAGTTATAGAGTGAGAAAGATTACTTACAATTGGTAAAAATTCAAGACAATCTTCCCAGGAGTGCACATCCCTGACAGGACCATTAGAAGAAGACTAATGTTTAAGGTTTAAACATGAAAGCACAACTGTGGTTGCATCTGAACAAACCACAAGATTCTGGAACAATGTGCTATGGACAGATGAGACCATGGTGCGGTTGTTCGGTTAACATCTACTTACTGTACAGAGAGTTTCAATTCATCTGATTTTATAACATATTACTGCCATTTAACCTACATTCATCGATCCAAATAGACTGGCTCAAAATATATTCAAATCAAAAATGAAAATGATTCCACAGCTGAGGCAACACTTCTCTAAAACAGTCTCGACTAAAACGCAACATGATCATCTTAATGAAAGGAGGATTTATCACTGCACAGTTGTTTTAGAGCGTGTTAGTTTCAGCCAGATGGATCTAAAAAACTGATGACTGAGAAAGTGAACACTTCTCTGTTTTTTTTTGTGAAATCCATAAATTTGGTTAAAGTGCGATGTGTGTATGTGCAGGGTTTCACTAAAACCTAAAACAGTTGGGCTCAGTGTCAGTGTGAGTATGATGAGAAGTTTAATTTCCAACAAAATTCCAAGTTTTAACAGTGATGTCGACAAAACATCTGGACTCAGTAGTAGTACTTCTGTTAGAGATGAATTGTGTATTTTCTGCTGCAGTGCAGTGGCAGTCCACAGGCTTGCATGCAGATTACTTTGAGCAGAGCAGAAAGGCGGCTTTGTGTTTCTGACCTCTCTGGCCAACAGCAGGCGAGAGGTCAGTGTCAGCACCAGGCCACCAGTCTGTTTTTTCAACTTCCTTCATTTTGCCGACCAGCTGCTGTTTCCCTGAACGCTGACTTCTTGTAGAAGTTTGGGGGCTCGAGCGGGACACAAAAAAAAAAAAAGGAAAGAACTGTCTGTTTACAGCTAATGTGTCTTCACTTACTTAAACTAGGCTTTACTGTTTTTTATTATAAGGTCTGTCTCACTAAAATGTTTTTTTAGTGTAAACTGCAAACTCCAGACTACATAAATATTAAAACACCATAATTTTTGGCTCTAAATAGGATTTTTCTGATATTGTGAATCAGTGTCTGTCTCAAAAAAGACTGTAGGGATTTCATTATCTCCCTCTTGCTGTTTAATGTGGAGCCTAAACTAATCAAAGCAGTAAACAAACAAAGCATGACGGAGGCTGAGAGGTTTTTACAACTCATCTTACACACAGACTCCAAGATGCAAATGAAATTTCACACGGTCTCACTGTCGAGGAAATTGAATTACCCTGCTTGTTGCTGGACTGGAGGAATGCATTACTAATGCTTTGAGGTGCGGAGCTGAATAGAGAGGGAGGGGTTGGGATGGTGGGGAAGGAGTGCACGCACCCCCTGACCCCCTTGCAGACACTTCCTGAGTCTGGCTGGGCTTACTGCCAGGTGACTGGACCATAGACCTCTTTATAACTGGGTCTTCTCAATGGCAGCTGCATGACGGCCAGGAGACACATAAGCTGCTCAAGGCAGACCTCCATTTAAAAATGCACTGATTATATTAGCCTGACTCAGAATCAGAGGGTAGGCAGCGTCCGATCTTTTCTTCGTCTGTTCTGATTGAACCCTGCTGGTTTCTACACTTTGTCTGGAGGAAATGTGATGATTGATGAGGATGGGATTTTTCTCTGTACCCACAGGAAATGTATCAAAGCATAATTGTGGGGTTTTGCATGTTTTAGCGTGTTAAATATATTGAGATTGTTTTCCTGCCTTTCAAGCTGTATTTGTTTCAGTACAGCAGGAAGAAATAACAGGGATACGAAACACGCCACTGAGACATGGTCAGCAGTATACAGGTGAAAAAATACTGTTACACAGACACAGGGTATATGAGGCATATGAACAGTCAGTGCAAACACAGGATGTATTTGTGTCTTGTTTCTGGAGACAATTCTGCAGCTTTGTTGTTGCTGCGTTTATGAGTTAAATGGAGAAACAGGGAGCCTGGTTTGTCTCTTTTGTGGTTGGACTCAGAGGAAGGCAGCTGTGTCCTGGGAGTCAGTCCTCACGTCATTCACACCTCGCCTTCTCCTTTGTACTAATCAGCCTGACAAGTCGGAGGGAGCATGTTCCCAGTGAAGGGTTTGTGGATCTGTCAGGTTATCCCTGTCCCTGTCTTTTAACTCCACACAGAGAGCCTCCTGCTCACTGAGATGCTTCACGACTTTCAAACACTTCTCTTTCCTTCCTGGTCTTTTGAAGTCATCTTCAGTGTTCTCTGAAGAGCTTGCCATGATCATGTGGTTCACCACATTAGAAGTTGAACTGCATGGTGTCAGCTCATAGTCAGGACAATCACATTTTTCTTATTACTTTAAAAACACTGTTTCTATGAAGAGTTTTCACACACAGCCAAAATGTCTTTACTTATATATATATATATATATATATCTATACATTAGCTGAAAAAAGCTGTGGGTCAGTTTGAGCCAGGCAGTCTGTTACTCCTCCAAATTCCTCAGGTCCTTCGTTCAAGTGCTGCTACACATTTCAAGTTCTTTTGTAGCAGGGATATGTGATACCTGGATTATAGTAAACTCCCACTTGGTCTGCCTTTAGAGCACATGTTGAGCAGGATTAAGGTTTGTGCCAGCTGCTGTGAGATCTCTCTCTGTGGGTCAATGGGACTCGCCCCGCCTCTCCTAATCCTGCAGACAATACAGGCTGTTAATTGGAGACTGACTGATATAGCACAGGAAAGTTATGAAGACAATGTGCCAGCGGCCAGCGTCTCTGTAATCCCCTGGCCTCTGAGGAATGTCCTTCTGTGTCAGCCATCCATACTTCACCAGATCTACTCCAAATCCTCCCCTCCCACTCTACACTCTACTAATACTTTTTTACTGATAGTTAAAACTGTTTTGTTCTTGAGTGAAGCAAAAACAAAGACACTTTACTGAGTCGTGAAATGTCACGTTTTCCACTGAGAGCACTGATGGGAGGTGAAAGAAAACACACCCAGGTGTTTGTGTCTAATCACCAGGGTAAAAAAAAAAACTGTTAACAGATTTACAAGTGTTAAGTCTTGAAATCTTATCATTAACAGGGCCTGCAATGCCTTGATAGCCAGTGTTTTAAATGTTTTAATATATTATAAAATATTAAAAAATATAAATCTCTTTGACATTATGAATTTAAACTGTTAAACAATATCACATGACTCCATCTAAATTTTAGCTGCACCTCTGTTCTAACGCCATGTTTTGATATTTACATAGTTGCAATGATTGTGATCTACACAATATCCTGTTGTGGAATTAAATGTTGCTCTGGTTCTCCTTCACCATCGGGTGAGAACAACAACAGTCATAACACTCTGAAGCACTTTCAGGTCAGACTGTTGAGTCATTACATGGGTGACAGACAGGACACTTCATGATCCTTTATTTGGTTTTTCCCTTGGGTGAAAAACTGGGACAGACACAAGTCATGCAGGACATTTCTGTTTTGTAAACAGAGTATGACAGACATTTGTATAGTGAATCGTTCATAAGCGAATGATAATCAGATACATCCTCCTCCAAAAAATTTCACCATATATCAGTGACAAGCAGGTGGTCGACCAGTGTTGGAAGTCTGCAGTTGGATGTTTACGTCCTTATAATGTCTCACCTGTTGCAACACGGTACATATGCAAAACAGTGTTTCTGGAAAAGCTGAACAACTGGCTTTTGGAGATGATACACATGAGTTATACTGTAAATCATGATACTGATTAAAAACATGTAAAAACATGCAGCTTACAGTTGCTTTATTTAAAATGTACTTCGTATTTTTAAGTAATTATTTGCAGACATGTCTCTTTAATATTGTTTTTTAAATATGAAGCTACAGACAACAGCCTGTTAGCGCAGCAGCTAGCATGGCTCTGTTTAAAGAGAAAAAAATAGACCTGCTATTCTAAAGTTTTTCGCTGATTTATGGTGGGTTATATGCTGAATGAAAACTCTGGGGTAAATTGAAATGCTAATAGTGAACATGCTCAGTCTGCCTGCATTTATTACTCTGCAGCCGCTGGTATGGGAACAGACATACTGTAATTGCTGTGGCAAACCTTAAGGAAACATAAACAGTGGAAAACCACCATGACAGTAATCACATGTAACAACTGCCGTTCATTCTAAGCTGCTCACAGATGCGATAGAACGGTTTGTTTGAAGGATGACTGATGTAGAGTGGTTACAAACGAGATGAAGGAAATGGTTTCTGCATAATTTAAATCTCATGTTGTATTTCCTCTCATCATGATGCTGCATATGTGACTTTTAACAGTTTCCCAATCCAGATGTGACTTTTTAAAAAAAACGCTGCTTACAAGTGAGTCTGAGTCTGAGTTTTTAAAGATTAGTGTCAGATTAGAGCAACACTGTAATGATTTGTTGTTTATGTAAAAACGTTTCTTTTTTCTTGAAAAAGATCAAACTGCTGCTGATCCGATTGCTGTTTGCACATTTTACAGCTTGCCAGTTTAATAATACCAGAGTTTTATACTTAAGCCGCATTCCTTCTTTTCCCATGGGTGCAGTGCCAGAGGAGGGAACTGCCTCAACGTCTTGTTAGCAAGCTGAAGAAAGAGCTGATCAACCTTTTGCCACTGAGTAAGTGACTCAATATACCGATCAGACTGATTCATTGCATGATTTGAAACTTCTGTTCAGATTTATTAGAAATGTTTTGTGGATCAGCATAGAGAAGAAAGCAGGCGCAGTTGACGGATGTGTGTTTGAACATGAGATCTAGACACATAAAAGACTGCAGTTTTTCCCACTATACATCTCTGGAAGGCAAAGCTGTGATTATGGTTTGTGGTGGGAATGTTTGCGCTGAGTGTTTTGTCTCCCATGCAAGCGTTTACTGATGTTTCTTCAGCTACAGGCCTACTAGGCTTTAGCCAGCTTTTAAACTGATAACGAAATGTTTACACTTTAAGTAATTGTGTGCCTGCCAGCACTGCAATTAAAATGTTTCTTTAATCAAAAGTTAGTCCCTGCAAAGAAAAGAAATAGGAAATTACATAATACCTCATAAAACTGCAGGTGTTACACCTGTTTATGTGCAGGTTAAAGCTACAGTCATTTTTATTATCAATATATTCTAATTTAGAGTCTCCAGTTAACCTGACTGCATGTTTTTGGACTGTATGAGGGAGCGTCCGGAGAGAACCCACAAAAACACAAGAACATGCAAACTCCACACAGAAAGACCCTGGCCGACCCCAGGAATCGAACCCAGGACCTTCTTGCTGTGAGGCTACCTATACATAACCCTATACATCATATAAATGAAAATATTAAACTTCACAGTATCAAATGAGTCTTAGCCTCAATAACAGAGAAAGTCTTTTTACTGATACTGCTAACAACACAGGTGATTAAACAACGCTGCTGCTTTGTAAAGTGTCACATATGGTAAAAAAGTTGGGTTTAATTCTTAATAATATATTTTATAAGTTTACGTGACACATAAAGTAGCTGATGCGTGCACGTGTGGACTAACAATTACAGTTTAAAGTATCATAAAAACACTGCTTGTTTCTTTGCTACCAGATTTTCTGCTTGACAAAAGTTCAAATGTCAGTTAAACGTTAAAAAGTTAAAAGTTAAAACTGTGATTATTATGAACAAAATTAGTCAGAGAAATAAAAACATCACCAGATAAGTAAGGTTTCTCAGTGGTTATGCACTTTTATTCAGAGTTGTAGGTCCCACTGTGGGTCCCATGGTAGTTAATACCAGGATCCGCTCATAATCCCTGAGAAGTCAGTATTGGGAATGAACTGTTCAAACCCTCCAGATACTGGAGAATAAACACCACAGTCATTTAGCCACACAGTTCAGATCAGTACAAAAATCATGTCCAAGTCATTAAAAGTGTATGTAAACCACATAGAGGAAATTACAATCTAAACATATACAATCACTACACAGTACACAATACTGAATCAAGATGTACAGCGTAACCCAATATGGGTGAGAGACAACACAGAGGGGACAAACACCTCCATGTGGAAACACTGATGTTGCTCTTGTTAAGTTCTCACCCCACTAGTCTCAATAGAAAACAGCCAATATTATGTGTAAACACAGAACATTTGTGTTAATATGATAACAGACAGGCTCAACAGTCTTTTGTGCAAACTATTATAGACTGAGGCTCAGATTACACGTGTTATTATTTAGATGCCACTGTTTCAAACTGTTTTCTCTTTGTTATTTTGGGTTCTTTTCAAATGGCATTCGCCCAAATTAAAAGTAGCTGTGTAATCTCGAGAGGTGAGAGTCTTCTCAGGAGCAAACATCCTGTTCATTTGAAACTCAACTGTGCAATTTTCAAACAAAATAATATACATTTTCAAAGCAATTCAAAAGCTGATTGTAACCCCAAATCAAAATCTCTTCTACTCATTATTTTTCCCTGATTGTAACAAATGCAATGAGAGTTTTAAATACATAATAATGAATAGATATTGAGATTTTGAGGGGTTATTTCTTGTTAGTTTGGACACAAATCTGAAGCATGTCATGAAAAGACATAAATTAGGTCATTTCACTAAAAAATATCAAAATTGTAAAAAAGTGCTTTGTCCTGATATACCTCAGATTAGGTCAACAAAAGACGCATTTGGAAATCTGCCTCATGCCAGCTCAGGGTTGTGGGAGAAATAACACTGTTAACTTAAAAGTACAACAAAATCTTCATATAAAAGCATCTGTCCGGAGTCATCTGAGTTAAACGCCAGTTTTATGTGTTAAAAGCTATAAAGCCTACGAACGTAGACCTTAATAGCTTTGAATTTTTAAAAGCTAAAACAATGTTAATAAAGCTGGCAAAAAGGATTGAATATATGAAAATACATTCTATGAGAATTGCAGATTCATTTACAAGCAAAATACACATCACAAAGCTCAACTGATTGCCTGCAAAGCTTAATGCTGAAAGCTACTTCCTGCCCAGAGCTGGAGTCCTCCACCCGGGCATTATGGGATGAGGTCATGGCTCTGGACAGGAAGAAAGAGTCCCAAATCAGACCGCACAGCAGCCCAGTAAAACTATTAAAGACCATGCTTGCTGCAGCAAGAACACAGCAGCAACATGGTCCGATACCGAACACTGGTCCCCACGAGCCTTTCAGATACCGAGGCACGACAGGGACGAGGATGAAAAAGGAGCAGTCGCCCTAAAAAGCAACCTGGGGAGGGCACCACTGGGTGTCTGGATACAGGAGACAGTGCACAGACTTGAACCTGGAAGAAAGAAAAAAAAGTTGAGTCAGATTTATGGGAACTTGCTGAATCTATGTCACTTTGTCATTAAACACAAACACATCTCTCACCGTGATGGATCCTCCTCCACACTAAAAGCTCCTTTCAAATTGATAATATTGCTCTTGTTTTCAAACATCCCATAACTGAGAGTGATCTGGAGGAGACATAATTGGAGAAACATGAGCAACATAGGAAAAGCACCACTTTCACAATGATTCACAATAATAACTGTTTTCAATGAAGGACAATATCATTTTCTCACCTGCTTGTTAATCTCAGATCTTGACACCTGTTGCAAGTTCTCCAGGTGGGAGTGGAACAGGTTGCTGCGGGTCAGAGGAACCCCCAGAACCGACTCAATGATGTAGCCGATGGTGCAGTCATCAGGCAGACGGATCTTCTCAGCTGTGTTCATAAAGTGGCCACCACTAAAATGCCGAAAAAAACATAAGACACCTGGTTAATTTTGATATGAAAACACCATCTCTGCGTGAGTATATCTAAACATCTAACTTTTTTTGAGGTCTTGAGGTCTCTGCAGGATCTTACCTGGCCCATGGGCTCATCTTCAGCGCCAGACCTCGACTCACGCAGAAGCCTGCACCTCCGGTAGCAAACCAGAAGTTGACTGGTTTCTATTAGAGGAGACATAAACATATGTTTATCTGACAAATTCCTAAAAGGTATTAAAAAATTATGTTTCTAAAAGAATGTATTTTTTGTACATACCATCTTGTTGTCCCCCAGCCTCTCAGTGGCCTCTATGGGTCGGTCCAGACTGGGTTTACCGATGTACATGTCTTGGGTGTGGGGGTACTGGGACAAGTGCTTCACGAGAGTGTGAACGTTCACATAGTTGTCATCATCGACATGACAGAACCACCTGAAGCAGAACAGTGGAGTTATTTGTAGATCCTGAGCTAATCAGTCTAATAAAAACCACTATTTAAATACAAGAGTACGTGATTCTTACTTTTTCCCAGACTCTATGAACTTGTCATATTCCACTGCCATCTTACAAGACAGAGCTTGTCGGCTATGAGCTGCAGAGCAGTTGGTGTTGATTGCATGGCTCCCTGTGGGAAAGAAAGAAACAGGAGGCTGTTTAGTTGAAGATGAGACCATCAGTGGAGGCGCCATGTATTTAAGTACCAAGCAGGGAAAAAGCTCAAAGCAGAATTTTTATGGACTTTGGTTCATCATATGTTCCAAGTCTTTTTATAAAACAATGTGCATCTCTGTTCCCAATATGAAATTCCCCTCATAAAACTTACCAATTTTCTTTTTTAGCTCCTCATCTTCTCCGTCCGTGAAGATGTAAGTCTGTAAACAAACAGGACAAATTACCCATAAGTGCGTTTGTTCTTTAAACCGCTTCAGCTGATCTTATGATGCGGTCACACGATCAAATTCAACAGTGTGTCCAAAGTCCTGCTTCCTCCTACGACGCCTGGAGTGATTAGCATCAATCATCACGTCTTTTATGCAGTGGAAAACACATTGAGTTAAACAACCCCCTGCTCTAATAAAGGCCTTTTGTCCAGCATTTCACTCTCTCCATGGCAACTATACAGCCACCCTGAAGCATCCCAGACATAGAACAAAGGAAGAGACAGACTATCCGCCCCCACACACACCCCATTCATGTATCACAACCCCCGGCTGAGCCCCAGCACTCTGCTAGACCTGCTGCCAGGCTTCAACATGTTGAATGTAGCTAAAACTGTAGCATAAATATGTTGTAGTCAATCAGATCTGACACAACCCATATTGTTCTACTTGCTGTATGACTGACAGAATCAAAAGGTTGACAGATTCAAACCACAGGACTGCAGGTGCTTGTTAAATGTAGCAGTTAGTCATAAAAGGAGTCAACGACAAAGGCCACGTGACAGGAGCACCCTTTAAAGAAGCCGGGAAACATTAGACCCGTCTTTATGATAGCTCACGCCGAGCAGGTGCAAACTGGTGAATAGCGATGATGAAAAGGCTGCCGGCCCCGGGCTTTGTAACCGCCAGTGGTCTGTTTACTCGTCACCTCAGGTGAGGCAGCACCTGCCGAACACCACGCTCCCTTATCTACGCCACGTGTCTCTACACGCCAGGTCATGTTGCCCTAACCCTCACTGACTGAGCACTGTTTGTCACATATAACCACACATCCGCTGCACAAGTCCACTGTGCTGATGCCAAGCAACTGCAGTGTGTGACCTGCATCTACAAACACTTTACTTTACTGCTGTTAAAAGATGCACCTTTCTACTCTTTCTGCACAGAAAAGGTCGCCCAATCTGTTTATGGAACAAACTCTGAGCAGATGTTGCTTAATTCTAAAGCAATGAGCCTCTATTTGTTTAAGGAAGGGTGGTGGTTTCACTAGTGAAGGGATCACAGGCTAGAGCTGTTTGCTTTAAAGCCCATTGAATAGAGGGTCTAATCACTGAGGCAGCTGCCTGAGCTGCCAGGGCACTGACAGAAAGAGAGGGAGGGAGAGAGGATGGAGGAGCGGGGCGGAATCTCGTTCCTGATTAGTAAATCAAAAACCGTGTGTGGCCATTCACCCCCTCTTCACCTCCTATCCTGCCTCCTTCCCCCTCCAATCCAGAGCCTCTTGAATAGAACAATGCTGTGAGTTTTCATGCTGGGTAAAGTCTCCACTGGGTAAATTCTATATATGTTTGCCGGCATTTGCATACAGCTGCAGGAGTTAACTAAAGAGAAGCCTCACAGAGAAAGAGTTTTTTTCTGTCTTTGTTTAAAAGAAATCGAAACAGTTACTTAGGAATAGGAATACTAATGCATACCTTAAAGAAAGAAATAAAAGTAAAGTTATCCATGTGTGAAGCCGAGATAAGAGGCGAGAGGGCACGGGGTAAGGAAAAGAGGGAGATGAGAGCAAACACAGGGGGAGGCTGCACTCCTGACCACAGGAAGGGCTGGCACGGCCCTGTCTGAGCTGAACGTGGTGCCTGGCTGGCTGTCTCCTGCTGCATGGGAAGGAAGGGCATCAGACTCTCCTTCTTCTATCAACCACCTCCACCCTTCCACCTTCTGTCCCAAACTTTCAAAGCATTTTAAGCACTCTTTATCAAGACTAATTATTTGAAAACAAAAGCTCACAGGGGAGCTGGGATGATTGTAGAAGGGCCATTGATACTGATGAGGTAAAAAAAAAAAAGAAAAGCTCATATAACACCTGGCACAGACTTTAACATATTTATCTTTTTGATCACTTGCACTTCACTACGTCATAGTGCAGCCATTTAATTCACTCATACAGTGCTAAGTGTGCTGTTCTGAATGCTAAACCGCTCATTGTAGGAGTGCTGGCTAATTATCGAACCCTTAAGGGAGGAATGCATGGCACACCACCATCAAGATGCTGGTGCCAGACACTCACAAATGAATTAAAGCTCTGGTAAAACCAACAACTACGTGCTAGTTTTGCAAATCAATTTAGGGAAAGAAGAAGCTGAAGGGGGGCTGTCGATATTCTCTAAACTTTATGGATGTAAGGTTTAAACTTAAGCTTTATTGTTTCAGGATGATGCATGGGGAAATATAAAAGTTACTGTTTGTACAAAAAATTTCAGTATCTTTCATTAAAGCACCAATTTACAGATACTGACTGGGTGTATTTATCAGCTACAATGAGTCACCAAGGTGATAACTGGTTGGGTATACAAAGAAATGCTTTGTTGCCTGAATGGGCTCAAAGATTAAGATGGTCACAACCACTATTGTGTCAACACAGTTATCACAGAGATAATCTACCCTCCCTGTTCTCATGTAAACTGCAGAAGAGAACAACTCAATGTGCATACAAGTAAATAAATCTTATTTCTAACAGAAAAGTAACAGCACCCACAAAAAAAATGAAAACTCCTTCATCTCTACTTGTTTTTGCAAAAAATAAAACTTCTGTCCCTTGTGTGTACAGCTGAAAAGTGATCCATGCTCCACAGATGTTCATCAGCTGAGCGTGAGAATCAAACCTGAACACAGAAGATGGCCATATGTACGTGGTGGGAACTGAGAGCATCATATGGCTGGCATTAAGGCCATCCTTTGTTCTGTCTCTCCCAACCACCTGGCATCCTTCTTCCAAGGCCCCCCCACC
>OMLM01009917.1:89100-118186 GCA_900302695.1 Helostoma temminkii | reverse complement strand
ATCTCTGAAAAAGATGTGGTGTGGATGGGAAGCATATGCTGCTCTAAAACCTGGATATATCTTTCAACACTGTTGATGCCTTTCCAGATGTGCAAGCTGCTCATTCCATAGGCACTAATGTGCCTCTGTACCATCAGACATACAGGCTTTTTAACTGAGTGCTGATAACAAGCCAGAAGTTCTCGCTCCTCTTTAGTTCAGAGCCCCATCACTTTCAAAAATAATGTAAAGTTTTATGAGGATGTTTTGATATCTTCACAGTATTTACATCTTTACATTGTTACTTACTTGTTGCCAGTTAACCTAACTAGTTGCAAAATGTTCTTCAAGCTCTTCCTTGCTAGTACCACTTATATTTCCAGCCTTGAGACGTGTTGCTCAGTTTCAGAATTACCTTATTTTTTTCTTCAATTGCTGCATTTTCTCAATTTAAACATTTGTTATGTTTTACATGTTTGACTAGGAGTTGTACTCTTAATTTTACAAATTATCTTCATTCACTTTATCACCAGACAAAAAATGGGCAAGTAAATATTAAAAATTTCAAACCAACTGATTCCACTCAGGTGAAAAAGGAGACCCCGGTCTTCCTGGAGACCCTGGTATTATGGGACCACCTGGAAACAAGGGCGGTGTAGGAGAGATGGGAATACCAGGTAAAAAAACCCTAAATATTTCATGCTTCACCCTGCTGCAAATATGTCTCATATGTGTCAGAGAAATGTTAACCAGTGTGATCATTTGTGTAATAAACTAATTAAACTCAAAATAACTGCGTTTTGTCTGCTTGTGTGTGTTTGTACAGGTCCAGTTGGTCCAAAGGGCACAAAAGGTGATATTGGTACCCCAGGACATCCTGGATTTAAAGGGGAAAGTGGACAAAAAGGAGACACAGGAACACCTGGTGAGCCAGGTATTGGGATTCCAGGATTTCCAGGAGAACAGGTAACTAAGTTTGACTGCTCAGCTTGTGTGCTAAAATTGGACCGTTGGAGCACTGTCATTTCTCTCAATTCTTCTACTCTTACAGGGCCAGAAAGGCCTGCCAGGATTCCCAGGACTACAGGGAGAAAAGGGTGAAAAGGGTCTAGAGGGTATGCCTGGCAAGCCAGGATTTCAAGGGATCAAAGGAGATAAAGGAAACGTCGGGTTTACGGGTGAGATTTCAGTTGGTGTTCTCATTTTAATCCTGTTTGTCTACAATCAGAGAACTAGTTATAGTACTCATGTGTGTTGTTATTCCACATAACTTTATAATATGTGTTTGTTATACAGGTCAGCCAGGTAGACCAGGTGACAAGGGTGTTCCTGGGCTTCCAGGGTCTCCAGGAGAACCTGGTTCTGAAGGCCGTCCTGGTAAGCAACTGGATGTGTTTTTCTGTAAAGATCATTGACAGGTATTGGTCCTGTTAGAAAACAA
The DNA here is from genome assembly GCA_900302695.1 of Helostoma temminkii. Taxonomy (NCBI): domain Eukaryota; kingdom Metazoa; phylum Chordata; class Actinopteri; order Anabantiformes; family Helostomatidae; genus Helostoma; species Helostoma temminkii. Next base: position 116,766 of record OMLM01009917.1, on the reverse strand, counting down.
TAAATGGAGTTGTGTCAGTAACAAATATTAGTAAACTTCTTGTCTTCTAGGTGAATCAGGCTTGCAAGGACCTCCTGGTCTACCTGGAGAGAAGGGACAGCCTGGAGCAGATGGCATCCCTGGAACCTCTGGAGAAAGAGGAGACCAAGGTCAGAGTCAGAAGAGTTAAAGGACAATACACTGCAACTCAGTTACAGTTTAATGAGCCTCTTCATCGTGTTCTGATGTTTTTTTAAACATGCAATAAAAGACACAAACGCTTGCTTTGTTTTGTTGTTGCCAGTGAACATGCATCAGTTACAATCAATGGTTCAGGTGCCAGTACTAATAATTATAGACAGAGGACAGTTTCTTCAAAGTGTCTCTTTTGACAGCCCAGCTTTTTCATTACCAATCGAGACATTAGAGAAACTACTTGTAATGTGTGTATCTTTCCTCCTCTTCAGGTTTACCTGGCCGAGGTTTCCCAGGGTTACCAGGAGCGATTGGTACCAAAGGTAAGACCTCCTCCATCATTGTTGCATGTTATCCCTCAATGACTGGAGCTAAACACAGTTTCTGATGTGGTTTCCTCTTTCACTCTCCAGGTGACAAAGGTAGTCCTGGCTTCCCTGGCACTCCAGGTCACCCAGGTGTCCCTGGCACCAAAGGTGACAAGGGACTTCCAGGCCCACAGGGACCACATGGTGAGCAAGGACAGAGAGGGCTACCAGGTGCTTCTCTAGAGGGCCCTAAGGGAGAGAGGGGACAATCAGGACAGCCCGGAGAAGCAGGTATTGTGAAATACATAATATCGTAACAGTTATGTGCACTATGTGCATGAGTACAGCAGAAATGTTTAAAATAATGTGTGTATATTTAAAAAATGTGCCCTTCTCATTATCTTTATCAACAGGAATCCCAGGAGTACCAGGACAGCCTGGTGTGCCAGGCAGAGATGGCCAAATTGGAGAGAAAGGAGATAAGGGTAGCCCTGGTTTCCAGGGAGAGACAGGACAAAAGGGTGACCCTGGACTTCATGGACTTCCTGTACGTTCTAAAGTCGTTTTCCAGCTGTTGACTGTCAATGACACTAGTTAATGTGATAATAAATGCACAGTGAGACTGCTATTATTTTGTTTTTGTTTGTGTCTGTTGCAGGGACCAACTGGTCTTCCAGGTATCGATGGTCAGAAGGGGGAGATGGGACAACAGGGTGTCCCTGGCTTCCCAGGTGAGTACACAGTAGATTATATCTGTGTGTCGTAATTATGCATGCGTATATATGTCTTTTTTTTCTTGTGCGGACACATCTTGATCTTATACTATTCATGTAAGAACAAGGTCTAGATTTAACTTTAGACTAGATTTAAAGGTTTAGGTGATGGTTAAGGGTGAGCGGTTTATGGTAATGTCAAAGAATGTCCTCACAAGTATAGTGAGACAAAGGTTAGCGTGTGTGCATTTATGTGTAAAATACATGTGTACATGTTACACTTTAACACTCTAATCATGAATATTGTAATTATTAATGTCAATTCTAGGTACAAAGGGTGCTGTTGGGGACATTGGATTCAAAGGAGAAGTTGGAGACAGAGGATTCCCTGGAGAAAAGGGTAATAAAAGAGTGAAAACTGATTGTGTTAATATAAAAAACCTTTATTACATTATATTCCTACAATGGCAGATAAAGCTGCTGAAAATCAATATATTGTACAACAATGCTGTATATTTCAGGTCATCAAGGCCCTCCTGGTCCACCAGGCCCCCATACCTTTATCAAAGGAGACATTGGAGCCCAAGGAATTCAAGGTTTTCAAGGGCCACAGGGGCCACCTGGGCTTCCTGGACAGAAAGGACAGCAAGGTGATGCTTTGATAGTAAATATGTCACATACAGTGGTAGATTAAAGTTTGTCTTTCTGACCAAAAGTTAAAACTAGTTAACCACCTGGATAAGCCAGAAGGCTACTAGAAGAATGTGGATGGATGAGAATAGTAAATGAAGGAGCAGCATTATATTTACCAACAAGCAAACCCTGCTTGACAGTATATGGACCTTATCCTATAAGAAAAACATGGTGGTGGCAGTATCATGCTTTTGTCCAGATTCTTGCCTTTGGTTCAGGACCTGCTATCTGTAATGGAGCAATAAATTCTGAGTGGTATAAGCAAATTCTACAGTAAAACCTACAGGACCCTAAACACAGAAGCTGTTCTGTATCTTCTAGTTAAAAGTATAATTAGTTTAATGTTTTATTTATACATAGAGGCCAACCAACATCTCTGAGTTAAAGCTGTTGTCCAAGAATAAAATCCAGGGCTGATAAACTGCTACTGGAAATGTTTAGTTATTGCTAAAAAAAGAAAAAGTCAGTTACATACTTTTTTCCACACAAATATTTTATTATATTGCACAATAAATAGTTTTTGTCTTATTTGGTTCTCTCTATCTAGATCTTAGACTTGCAAAAATTACGTGGATTCAAGAACTTTTAAGCACTACCGTAATCGTAAAGTTTTCTCCTGTTCCACATTTGTTTTTCTAACTGTTTCATCATTTTTGTTTTTATCTCAGGTGTGACAGGTTTTCCAGGACCAAAAGGTGAAGATGGCGTTCCTGGATATCATGGTCAAGCTGGAGCCAAAGGAGAGCGTGGTCTTCCAGGGCCAGAAGGTGAGAAGCTCTTTCTTTATTTCTTTATTTATTTTTACTTTAGTACTATTTCACACAGAGCATACAAACATACAATATCTTTAACTTTTTTATCCAGTTTTACATTGGGAGTCATGGCTGCAACCAGAACTCAATTTTATGCTTAATAAATTGTATTTTTCATCAATCAATTCATAGATCCAAATTTCAAATCAAAAATTTGTTTGACTTCCAAAACCTCTACTGGACAGGATCATAAAATACCTTAAAGGTCTTCTTGCTGGCCATACTGCTCCAAATACTATGCGGAAGAGGTTCTGTATGTCAACATTATAGCAGGAGTTATGACACATCTGTTTCTGCCCTTCCAGTCAAAGTTTCTTCAGTATACATTATTTGTTAATTTATGGCTATGTTGGCGCGTTTCTTTCCCAGTCATAATAAATTAGTCCATGTCTTTAGGACCCAGAGGACATCCCGGCCCACCAGGACCTGATGGTGTTCCAGGTCAAGTGGGTCCACCTGGTCCCTCTTCCATGGATCATGGTTTCCTTGTAACCCGTCACAGCCAAAATGTGGAAGTTCCCCCTTGTCCCCAGGGAACCTCGCTCATATATGATGGCTACTCCTTGCTCTATGTACAAGGCAATGAACGATCACATGGCCAAGACTTAGGTGAGAAACATATTAAAAGTAAAATAAAATTATGAAAGAAAGAATAAAAGAACAAGCTGAAGAAACAACATGTTGTGGCTCTTTTGTTTTAGGTACGGCAGGCAGCTGTCTAAGGAAGTTCAGTCCCATGCCATTCTTGTTTTGTAACATCAACAATGTGTGCAATTTTGCATCCCGTAATGATTACTCCTACTGGCTCACCTCCCCGGAGCCTATGCCCATGAGCATGGCACCTGTCACTGGAGAAAGCATCAAACCCTTCATCAGCAGGTATGTCAATAAATGGATTCACCTATCTTTGTTTTGGGTGAATGATATTTTTATAACACACACGTACTGTGCTGTTATCTTTTGTGTGTGTACAGGTGTTCTGTATGTGAGGCCCCAGCCATGGTGATAGCCGTTCACAGTCAGACCATCATGATCCCTCAGTGTCCTTATGGCTGGGACTCTCTGTGGATTGGCTACTCATTTGTCATGGTAAGACAAAATGATCAGGTCACGTAACTACGGGGAGTTAGTTATTTTAATCGAAAATGCCAAAAAATCTATATAAGGCTGAAAACAGTGTTGTGTGTAGTGTCCGTTTGTTTGTCTGCTTTGTTATGCTTTGATAAATATGACTGGACATCAGCTAGTGGCCACACAGTTTGTTAATCAGCCAGTGATTATATGGCAGAAACAAATGATGCCGGCCAGCCAACAGAACTGAACTTCAGACAACTGAAGTTACTCTTGTCTAACTCTAAACCAAAAAAAATTTTTTTTGTCTATGAACAGTATCAAGTTGGCTCATTATAATTTGCTACTCTTCTGTTATATTTTACTGAATATTAATCTCTCTTGCTACAGTTGCAGCTTCATTTGATTACATTACATTATGTGATAATGTGTTTTTGTAGCACACCAGCGCTGGTGCTGAGGGTTCAGGCCAAGCTCTGGCCTCACCTGGCTCCTGCCTGGAGGAGTTCCGTAGTGCTCCATTCATCGAGTGTCACGGCCGTGGAACTTGCAACTATTACGCCAACTCTTACAGCTTCTGGCTCGCCACCATCGAAGACAATGAGATGTTTACGTAAGACAATTGATTAACCCCACCTAAATATGTTGTTTTTGCTGCTTTTGCTAAATTTTGCTGCAGAGAAATACAAATGTGACATCACTGTTGGGTGTGATTACAGGTGCTACTTAGAAAAAATATTTTCAGTTTTTTCCTTTAGGTTGCTACATAATGTCCATGTTTGCATTACAAGCTCAGCAAAAAAGGCTTATGTTTTTCTCTCTCCATCTTTCCAGAAAACCTGTCCCAACAACGCTAAAAGCAGGCAACCTTCGAACACACATAAGCCGCTGCCAGGTGTGCATGAAGAGGACATAAATCGCAACACTACAATCTTCCTTCCTAAGATGCAAGAAATAACGCATATGCTGAAGTCCATGGCTTTACTCCCTGTTTTCAAAGGATGGTGCTATTTCCCTGCATGTATGGGTGGAGAGGGACAGAAACATGTTTTGCAGAACAGCCAGAGATTGAACTTTACAAAGCAGAACACAGAGACCAAGCGGCTTTTGCGACATGCAGAACTTAACTAACATGATCACAATGTTTCTCTAAAGGAATGCCACCCAGTTTACCACTGCACTGAGTTTATGCCCCTTAAACTGGTAAACTGGCGCACATTTTGAGGAGTATTTTGTGTAAGTGAGGTGCTAATGAATTTTACTTATCTGCCTTATTCCATTCTGTTTTCCATTTCCATTCCCTAAGAGTGCCACATCATGCAGTGATATAGCTATTTTAATATTATAGGTTTTCATTATGCAATTATACCTTCTACTAATGTAAAGAATGGGACTTACCACTGGTTACAGAAGCTTGTCATTTGTTAAATCACATTATGTTTCCACCACAAATATATACCAATCACCCTTTTGTAAATATAACGCTTTCCTCTCTAACATAGTTCAACATACTCTCCTCAGGTTATTATTGGGTTACTTTGTGTGTTATTAGGTCCATTTTTATTTATAAGATTTACATGTTGGACTTAAGTGTTACTGAGATTCCTCTAATCCAAAATCAGTGTTTCACTGTCTGACAACCAGCGCCTTACTAACATGCAAAACAACACTGAAATAGCATTAGCAGGTGTGTATTAGTGTTTTTGTGTGTGTGCGAGTGTACATATGAGTGCATTTGAGCTGCTTGAAGGTAGTGTGTGTGTCTGTATGTTTTGTGATGTCTGCATATGCTATATTGTTGCACAATCCTGTTGTCAAATAATCCACAATCCATTCACAGAAAGAAAGAAAGACAATTACTTTTCCTTTTTTTTTAATTCTGCCTGAACATTGTGCATAACAGCTGTGTGCCAAAGGATCCTTTCACATAAGTGAACCAAATCTTTCTGATGTTCCATCCCCAGGAAATGCACATGTATATACACTTACACATAACATGTACTTGCTATTCTGTACTGTTTATGTACTTGACTGTTCCCATTTGTGAATTATTTTTGCTATCTTTGTTGATTTTATGCAAATTTGTGTTTAAGAGTGATGCATCATCATATCATGGTTGCTCGTTTAAGTCAGATACACACAAATGAGGAGGATTGTATTTATAAACGCTTCTGCGAGTTGAGACGTTTTTAAAGATCTTAAAAATCACCATAATGTATGTCTCAATATGCCTCATTTTGAGATAGCTTCATTCGTGTTGATACAAGTATTTGCACCTCAAATGTAGGGTATATGTCAGAGCACCTGAAATATACGTTCTCTACTTTTAAACTAATAACATTTACATTACACTGACAATAACCTGCTTCTCTTTGTGTGTTGTGCTTGGCTGAGATCAAATGCTCCATGAGTACATACAGTATTAGAGGTATTTGCCATCATGAAACAAACTTGGGAATGGTGTTAAGTTATTAACAACAGAACAGAACATACTTTGACATTTTATATTTTCCAGATCCCATATTATGTAATTCCAGCAATAAAGTGATTTGTTGAATATTCTTATAAATTAATTTATGGTAGTGTGATGGTTTTTATCTTTTTATTTGTTTTATGTTTATGTAAATTGGAAGGTTTTTAATGCAGTATGGATGCCACAAGAGGGCAGCACCAGCATAATTTTAAAAGTAAGTTGTTGACTGTTCATGACATGTCAGAGCTTTCCATTTGGCTGGTTCACAAACTCGCAGGGCTTTTAGTTTTTACGGATACTGGCTGTTATTCCATCAACAAGAGCTGACCTCAAATCTCTCTTGAACCCTAATTTGAGTGCAGCCTCTGCAGCAACACTTCCTCAGGGCACTGCAGCCACTACCTCAGCACTTCTGCTGGGACTTTGGCCAACAAACCTGTTCACCCCACGAAACACAAACAGATCAATATGCTCCACAGAGAACCAGATAACCCCTCCTTTCATCTCCATTCTCGTCTTTCATCTATTACCGGAATCCTATCGCTTGTTTCCTCTCTTCTCACCAGACAGAGAAATATAGGGCTTGACCCCTTACTGTCTCCATAAACATGTCTAGCAAGGCCTTGACCCAGTGCAAGGTCACTCTGCTGAGAGTCAAACTGGATTGTGAACCATGTTTAAACGCTAAGTGATAAAATGATGATAATCAAGATCATTTGTTGTTGAGATGTCTCCAGTTAGGACAAAGGCTACATTCACAAACAACTGACAAAAAAATATTCTTTTGCTTATAAAGGGCATTGTGTAAAAAAGTGAGCTCATGCATTTATTTTAAAATCAATGTTTGGTCTGCCACAAATTTCTCTGTGATGATTCAAAATGTAAGACAATTTTATAGCACCTATATATACTATATATGGGACCTTATTGTAAAGCAAGCTGATCAACATATGTCTTAATGTATGTATATATATATATATATATATATATGTGTGTGTGTGCTATCAGAGGTATAAATCTGGTCATAACTACTGTACACAGGGAATATTTTGAAAATACTGCCGTCTACATGCTGGCTGTTAACCTCTGCAGTATGTTATGTTCACATACACACACATTTCACGAATTCACATACACAGCATCAGTGCCATATGGCTGGGGTCAGCACTCAACCTTGCTCAGGGGCTTTGAAGTTCAAAACTTTAACCTTTTCAAGTGTTTTAATCCTATTGGCTCTTTGCTAACACTGCTGTGTTGGGAACCTACCAAGAGATACAATTACCTTCATAGAGCTGAGGTCAAAATTTTAGCAGAAGAATCTCTCCATGATGTTCCTCATGGAGGAAACAAACCGAGTGACTTACAGTAATTTGATCATATAATTACATATAATTATACAGAGAATTATAAGTTGTGATAACTGATAGAACTGACAAGAGATTGCATGTTGAAAATTGAACTTGACCCGTGTGGAACGTGAAAACATTGAGCTGATAACTTGACTAAGTTACTGTAACTTAATATATCTTGTTTTGCAGAAGATGTTAACAGTACAGTTTGGGAACGTGTCAAGAGGTTAGTATGACCCTGACCTTTCTACTGAGTGGATCAAGTACAGACGCCACCACCACACCCCCCCCAATGTAACTGTAAGGTCCGTAGTACATTACCTGCAAACATTAAAGCTTGTTACTGAGAACTGCAGGCTGTAAGGTGAGTAGGGCAGAGTCTTAACCAATCACATGAATTGATCTGGTAAAATCACAGGGGCCAGTTTATTTTCGTACTTTTTTCTGTTTGCTTTTTTACTAGAGATACATGTATAGATTGACTGCTGCCCATATAGTGAGTTGTGTTTTGTCTTTGTTAAGAACTCTTTGTAGCCACCACGTTGTTTTCAGTCCTTTGGCTGGTTAGACCTCAGTCGGGTGGAAGGCGAGTGCAGTTATGTTATTGTAAAAGTTGTCTGAAATCACCAAACTTTATCTACTAATGAGAATGGAATTTTATAAAATGTTCTGTTATAAGATATTTAACAACAATCGGAGAAAAAATACTATAAAGGGCCTGAGACTGACTGACTAAATGTGGTATACTGTAAATCTTGCAGCACTTCAGCACATATCTTGCTTTGCTCAACTCAACTTTACAATAAGGTCCTATATATAGTTAATTTAATTATTGATGGACGTAATTTCACCGTTTTATTTATTCACCATTACAATACCACAAAAGCACAGGTTTTGCACCCTCTTACGTCTGTGTCTAAAGCAATCAGCCAACTGTTTAAAAGAACTCAGTTTCAGCAAGTGAAGACGTACTGCTACAATTACTTATGTTATACCACTAACTGTCAGTTAGCTCATCATATTGCTAAATATAATGACTAATTGTTTCTTTTGTACTGTGTGCACTGTTGCTTTGGCTTCTGAAAAAAACCCAAAACAAAACCTAAAATGCAAGATCTAGCTGTAATCTCTAATCTCTAATAATCTCTAATAGTGACTCCATTATTACACAGACAGTTAGCAGCAGGGTTTGCGCTTTAACAAGGTTCATCCCTGTGTCCTCCACCAGCTGGATTATGGAAAGACAATCAGTTGTTGTGGTATCACTTCTATAAGTTCTTCTGTGTGGAACAAGTATCAAGTGTGGGCACGTACATGTAGACATACGACATGTGACACTATAATTAACTCATTTCAAAAAAGCTGGAACCAAGTGCAGTGAAGATGAATAGAAATATAGTCCACACTGTGAGCAGCTCTCTTTAGGATGATGAAGTAGTTTATACTACAGCTACATTACATTATATATGAATGTAATTTAGTACACTATATTATGTTTATATATTAATAGTCTGTGATAATGTGGTCTTGTCTGGTGACAGCCGTACAGCGCAGTGTGCAACTAATTTATCAGTCAGACTTATCAGACTGCAGACAGTAATGGCTTTGACCCTGTGGTGGTGGCAATGAATTAAGGTGAAGTGTTTGTTTTATTTTTTCATGTTTACTCTGGGTTCTGGCTGCTTCAAATGATTCTAACTTGCGTTTTCGGTTTCTTGCATTTTGGTGAAAAGTTTTGTGCATTTCCTTCAGTTTTTGTAATTTTTTACAGTGTACATTTAAAAAAAAATAAAATGTATATGATTAAAATACATGATATAAATGATAACAATACTATCATATATGTACTGCATGTGCATAATGTATGCTGCATTGTATTGTGATTGAAAGTACTGAAGGACAAAAATAGTGCAGATGATTCACTTTAAGATGACAGAAATTAACCACTGACAAAGTCTCATAAATTCATAACTGTATACTATACAGAAATGTATGTTTGAGTGGGAAAAGTACATTCATACCTTCAATGAAAAATGAAGGTCATTAGCATTTAAATGAAGTACATTAGTCACCTATAACAAACTGTCTTTTTCTTTTAACAGACAAGTACTGCTAATGTGAATGAAGCCTAACATGACTCAGTCTCAGTTCACTGGCCAGGTATCAGTATAAGTTGCATCGCAGTGTCAGTACATACAGTGTATTACACACATAAAGAACATAGTATCAGGAACACACTGCTCTCCTTCTTGAAGACTATAATCAGAACATGAAAGGCCTTCCTCAAACTTCAAACAAATAAAAGGCTCTCAGTTACATCTCTATGGCTACTGACAGCTCAGACTCAGAGCTGTGTGATGTCCTTCTGTGTGAAGAGGCTTATTTTCACTACTTTGCTTATTTGAAATAGGCAAAGTTGTATGACACTGCATACATATTTGTTTCGACTTTTACTTAAGAGTGGCAGCTGCTGATCATTTAATCTCTTCTGGTTTTGGCATAATAGGGACTCAGAAGGGAGGAATCATGATGAAAATGCATAATGTTTGTATATTTTTAGTTAAAACAATAACATTATTCTATTTTTCTAATCAGCATAAATGTTGAAGGGATTAGTCTCTCAAGTACAAACATGACATAATTCCATCTGTAGAACTTGGCTCTGATGACAAATCTGATCACGATCCCAGCATGATTGGAAATCTGATGTGCTCGGATGAAGCCAAACATGGTGCTTCTTCCACTTCCTCTTCCGCCTCCTCTTGCTTCTTCCTCTTCGTCCACTCAGAAATATGGAAATAGCATGGCAGTGAATGAATGAGAGGAGAGCAGAACGCCTCCACAGCCCACAGGAGGAGTAAAAAGGATGAGTGGACGTCAGAGGAACAGAGACTGCGTGGGCAAGAGAGGAAGAGTGGGAGTGAATTTGTGGGAGGCATTCCAGTACAATTCTCAATCTGTCTTTTCTCTCTATTCATCTCAATAAAATTACCATACATACTTCTCTAACTAACATCCTCTTGATTTATATAGGATTTATTAATGTAGGTACATGCTATAGCCAGCAGACAGTTATCTTAATGTAGTATAAAGACTGGAAACAGGAAGAAACAATTAGCTTGGCTCTTGCCAGAGGAAATAAAATCAGGCTACCACCAGCACTTCCGGCTCTCTATTATCTTCTAGGTAGTTTATTCTATACATAAATAAAAGTGGTGCTGGATATTCTTATCTCTGTATTGTCACAGTACAGAACAGTATCTCAGCATTTAAGCTGCAGCAGCAAGAAGTGTCGGATTTAGGAAAACTATTGTGGTAAAACAGTTTGTATAAGAGTGTCTGTTTGTTGCTTTTGCACCATCTTGCATAACTGTGGCTGGCATTCATGGATTGTCCATGCAAACATGGGACATGGTGTGTGTGTGGAAAGTCATTCAAAAAGGGAACCACAGTAAGTGTTCATAGCAATCGTGGCAAAATTCGAAGGAAGGCAGTGTTAAAGGGTAAAGAAATAAAATTTTTCCTGTTGATTGTTTTTCTCACACAGATTGTATTCTACTTATGGTTGGCTTTATATAAGCTGTGACCTTCTTTGTGGTTAAAGCTCTAAAGATGGTATGTTGGAGTTGAAACATCAGCTTGTGGAATAAAACCTGCTATACATAGCTGCCAAGATGCTCACATTAACTATGGAAAAAAGGTATACCATGTACAGTCTAGTCTTCAGACCAGTGGGCATTAGAAATGAGGTACTCTTCTTTCAGAGTATTGTGGGTGTTGTGTGAACACTAACAGCTCAGGGTGTGAAGACTGAAGCTAGTTAAAATTACATTTTCAAAAACACATGACTTTTCCTAATTAACCTGATATGTCAATGAAGAATAGACATGATTAGTTGAAAATCATTTTTATTGTAGACTAAAACATCTCATCCATTACTGACCAGGACTTCAGTCATGATGAACCAAACAGATGGCACCACTTTCTTTAGCTTTTATTGTCTTGTAACCTCAAAATTTAAATTGCAAACTAATGATTATTAGACTATATGTTGAGAACAAATGCACAATTGATTATGTGTGACACTGCCATCTGTCTTAATGGCATTTCATCATGTAAAGGGTTGGGGGAGCGCTCCTGGCTCACTGCACAATACGCATTGGCTTTGTTTCAAAGACTACATCGGAACCTTACATTCTAATTTACTGAGCGGACACATTTACAACATCCTGTCATACTCGGTAAATAACTTTTTAGTATTCTTCATGCTAAATTAGTTCATTAAATGTTACAAGCTGGATGCAGAAATCCCTCATTTACTTGGTTGATTCATTTACACGCTGGGTGAAGTCATCACTTACTCCGAGCACCATTAACAATGTGCTCCCATTAAAGGAAAACCAATTACAACAGGTGAAAGAGTCATGCATGCTGGGGATTAACCAGCTACATCTTAAACACCTGAGTGCATAGTCAGGTTGTCCACTGTAACAGATAAAACTGGTACATACTGTACACAACATTACAGGCTCCACCGGACCTTGGACTGGAGCTAGACACATGTTAAAAAATCTATTGTGGCCTATAAAAGTTGTGCCCTTGGTTTTCTGAATGACATCGTCTACAGTGTTATTTGCACCTTTCGAAACCTGGACTGTTGATTTTCTCAGCAGCTGCTGAATTATTGAACAAACCTATCATCATGCCAGCACACTAAGTATTTACAGTACTATTAGGGTTGTTGTGGTCTTAATGGGCCCTTCCATTAGTGGAGGCCAGACTAACACCTGCACCAACAAGAAATGCCCAAACTAGATACACAAATGTGCACACACTCCCAGACACAAATGCACACAGTTGTTACAAGGGGATCCCCAAGAGAGTTAGTTGTTTTTCAACAGTGGTGTGAGCATGTCAGAAAATGTGCTTACACCATAGCGGCACATGCTGGCTCAACAGTATTATGGAGCGTGGCTGTCCTTCAACACCGCAGGAGACCTCAGATTAAACACACAATCATATACAGGAGCCCTGTGGCGACATGTGTGAAGGATGTAACAGAGCTGTAAGGTATTTTGCTTTCATGGTTACCTTGTTTTAGTGTTTGCTTGTGAGTTTCTTTCATATTTGCGTGCCATGAACCTTTTCCACAATCACTGGCAAAGCTTAAGAGAGACAGCTCCAGAGAGATAAGGAAAATATCAACAATTACAGCCTCCACACGCAGCGACAACAACATGTTTGGCCAGTTTTTAATTCACTTTTTAAGATGCATGCTTTGTTGACGTCAGTGGAGAGTAAGAGGTCTGATGATTAGTTTTGGGTCTTTCCAGACTGAAACTTCCTAAATGAACTGACTTGACAGACCCGAGCTGTGTCTGGTCTGTTTTTATTAAAAGTTGACAGTGTGTAACTAAAGAAAACACATTGCTGCTGATGAAGACAAGTGAAACTGTGGAATGTGCTAAATCCTTCTATTTCAGTACTGTCACACATGAAAGCCCAGAATGTCAACCAGCCACTTTCTTGCATTTCAAAGCCCCTCCCACGTACTATCATTGTCATGGCTCATCTCCTGAAGCGGCAAGACCACTATTTTTCAGATCCAAAGGCCACAAATGAAAACGTGTATCTAATGACTCTCCCTCCACATATAATTTTAATATGGAATTTTTTCTTTGCACGAGGGCAACCATGCATTGACCATATGCCTCTTCTTTATATCGTGCTTCCAGGGGTTCATTCATATACAGCTGTTTCTGTTTCCACTGATGCTGGTGTTCAGTTATTCTCAGGATTTAATGTCATGTAAAGTAACTCTAGGTCTGTCTATCACCTCTATACACAGTGCACTGTATGTGCAAATATATAATTCATCACTGTTATTATACAGTCTGTACCATGTTAAAGTATTCATTAAATTGTCTTCACTCTTACCAGTTGTTGAAACCCCATTAAACAGGATGGCACGAGTGAAGTGTCTCAGTGTAAATGTATGTCTCAGTCCAGCTGAATGATGGACATTTTCAGGATTCTGGTAGCTACAAGAAGGAAACTTCAATGTCATGACCTTGAGGCTCCCTGCCCCCTCAAGTCAAAGCCTCAAAAGAGGTTTCATTATTCACAGCTTTCCTGCCTGAATTCTCTTCAAATCACTATATCTGGCATTGAGCTTAATTTATGCACAATTAGGCCATGTTTCAATCAACTGTGGCCATCTAAATTAAACTAAGGATTCATTAGGGCAAATGATCAAAATCTTATTGTTTCTTCATAGTGTGTTGTTATTTGGCACAATTCTGAACAAGTATTTTTTTTTGTACAAAGAAAATAAATGAAATAAATCCATGTTATCATGTACATGATGATATTTTATGTTTTTGTAAATCCCAGTACTCCAAAGAAAAGACTAAACCAGTGTAAATATTCTGATTTGTTTTAAAGGCTGGATATGTTTCAGTTGAGCATCACATTACACCAGAACAGAGAATGTGGGATTGGTGAAAGTTAATTAGAGTGCACTTGTCATGTAACAACAGAAGATATCTTCCAGTAGCTGATTGATGTGTTTTTATTATGGTAATGAACCACTGACCCAGACTGTGCTATCTGACTATCAAATGGATTGTCATGAAATTTGTTACAGTTATCAGTGTTAACCAGAGGTAGGAATTAGTACTGCAGTAATACCCTGATTTTTCATCTACCACCACTAGTAGGTCAAAGTTTTCACAAATCCAGTGATTTACTGTTTCTCAAAACTTACTTGAATTAATTGAATTTATCAAGGCCTTTAGTTTAACCATATATTATCGATTTAGCACAAAAGAAGAAAGATGATGAGTCTAAGCAAAACAATTTTCTGTGCAAGTTGCAGCTTGTTGAGGGCTAAGACACAAATGTGCTTCTTAAATTACCTTTCAAAGACCAATTTAACTATAGACAAGTATTACTAGTGAAATATATGCAAATGTACTAACAGGGCAAACCTAAAGGTGGCATAGCAAATAGGCTGCAAAATGACATAGTGACTACTTGCCCTACATGTCACTAACCGGATTAACAGTTAATTCAAGTGAAAGTATGGGTACGACTGAATCATGAAGACTGCACATCGTACATTTGTGCTGCTGTTTATACTCCAGCAGTTCACTTCTGGCTTTATTTGACTGATCAGTGTGAACAAGAAATGTTGCAAATCCATTGTATGTAGACCACTAGGCAAAGGGCACACCTACTGTGTTGTTTTTTAGTGTGAAGTGAAATCAATACCACCTTGGGACAATAGAGAGAATGAGTTCACAATTACTGGACATATACAATACAATTACACAACATAATGCGATGTGGGTGTAATTAAAGCCATATATCAGATAAGCTAATAACCTACTAATGACGTGATTAGAAAACATATAAATACGAGAGCTAATTTTAGATAAACACACAAGCATATTGTATTTCATGATCACAGTTAATTAATGTATTTATTTGTTTATTTAGGTAGTAATAAACACATTTACGCACAAAGTGCAGACTATTTTGCTGCCTGTCATGGTGATTCTCTTTTCATTGAGGAAAACCCTCTTTGACCCGAGGGAGTACTGTCTTCTCATTCGTGGCAAAGAGTCATCAACTTCTAATTTAAACACTTGATTGGCTAATTACACTACATGCATAATTTAACTTCATGGCCTCTATTACTCTTTATTCTGTTTCATTAAAATTAGTACCATATGCATACACGCAGGAATGTAATGCACTGTAACACCATCATTTCACATACTAATAGAGCAGCATCATTATGACAATTTTAGCGCAAAATTAGCAAAATTAGCACATACACGTCTACACAGACCTACTTTAGCCTTGCCAGATTGTTTGTTTAGAGACTATTTTTTAGATAATTTAATTGTCTTATTATGGTTTTTGCCATAAGCTACTTTAAATGTACCCCTAATGTAATCTGGTAGTAGCCAATGTGTGAGTGACAAACAATGAGTTTAAGTACATACCTGCAAATACAGTATGTGTGCGTTTGTGTGTGCATCTACATATGTGTAAATGAAGCAAATAAAGAATTAAAGCCTCAATGAGAAACAGGGGTTAGGTTCCAAAAATGTCTTTAGTGACTGAAAATGTGGCAAATCACTACTGTGGTGTTCATTTTATCAGATGTCTTTTCAAGCAAGCGTAATCCATGTACAACAATGTGAACACTGCACAATGTATTGTATTTTTACGTGTGTCTAGGTGAAATTTGGAAAATGGCTTATAATTTTTTCCAAATGGAGCATGTGTGGCACAGGATCACACTTCATCATCACGTAACTGTTGGCGACAGCAAATGTTTTTAGTTTAAACTTCTGTTGCACTAATTTGTGAATGTCAAATTACAGGGCAAACAACTAACTTGTGGATCTTAGCTCCCATGAACCAAGATATGTTATCAAGAAACACAGCTTATATAGCTTTTCATAAAGTACAAGCGTAAAAGACAGTTTACTGTTCATTCATTGCCTGAGGGTGGTCTTCACTCCTTCAGGACTGTTTGAGGGTTAAGACTTAGTTTTTAGGTAAAGGTTAAAATGAATTTCTTCGCAAAGAATAGCTGACATTTTTTATGCAACAGACAAATAACAAGTAAAAGACAGGATGTGTGTGTTTTGGAGACGAGGGAGTATATTAGATCAGCAGGTCAGTGGAGATGAAGTCACAGGAAAAATCAATGCATACTTTAACTACACACACAAACAAACAAACAAGCCTGCATGGGCAACTTCCTACACACTCCTACTTGGGTCAGTTCTGTTTTAAATACTGTGCATGCCACCTACGTTCCTTTTAATCTTCCTTCCGCTAGTGAAGTCGACTGACTCTAAGAAAACAACATCTTCACATCGATCTGCCAGTTATGCTGCAGTGGACATAATACGGATATCACTGCCAAACATAATTACCTTTAATTTTCTCTCTAATAAATGACGTGGCCTAAATCATCTATTTCATGTCCTTCAAATAAACTATATTGGGTCTTGTGATCAGTTGTCCAAATGTAAGCTGCTTTTAAAAAGTCGACAATAAAGAAACTTCACAGTCATACTCACTATGTCACGGTCAGCAATTTCCACGTATTCTAGCTGAAACCCAGGGGCAGGGGGCTTATGTATCACTGTCATTTTTATCAAACTGTAAGACTTATGATTACATAGTAATATGGCAAATGATTGATGATGGCATTATAGAGTCTGACTATCATAATCAGTGCTTCACAGAGCTAAGATGAGAGTGCAGATGTTGTTACATCACTATATCCAGGAGAGCTATTTTGTAGGGAGAAAAAAATGTCATGAATACATATGTTAATATACTATGGTTGGTTTCTGTTTGGTCACATAAGCATGCTACATCTGTAGCTGCCTGTATCTTATAGCCCTTCTAGTGAACATATTAAATTAATATATATTAATAATTAATTAATAATTACAAATCTTTTTTTATCAAACTATTTCTTACACAGTGTATGGGGCATTAACTGTGACATAACAACCACTATAATTGATTTTCTAACGCCATTATACCCAACTGTGCATACCCTGTGTCCATTTTGTAGATGAATTGTCCATTCCAGTGAAAAGGTTAACTGAATCAAAACTGTTATCACTTGTGGCCTGGGCCGATACAGGCACATGCAGTGATGTCCAATAATACAGAGATTTCCATCAGCACACATTTTCCCTCCAGGTCAGTTCACCATGATCAATCAGTACAAAATTTAACAGGAAGAGAAATTTCAATTTTGCCTTTACTGTATTGATTAGAGAATCGAGTCAATTATGGCTGACAACATGAGACCGAACATAGCAATCTATACTGCATGTACTCAAAAGCAGAGAAAACAGCTTTCACTATTATTAACTGGTTACAACACTGGGTGTAAGATATCACTGGGTTGATAAAGAATAATGTTTAAATATTGCTTACTATAAGCTTAAATGGAAATCCACATTGCAGAGAAAACACAGGCCGTTTTTTGAGAATTAACCTAATTAAACCAAATATGGAGAAAAGTTATGAACCTTTTTATTTATTTTGCTTGATAAGTTAATTATGTGCAGACAAAAAAGAGACATTACATATTTTTCAGGATTGGTTATAATAATCAAAAAGAAGCATGCCATAACAAAACATGTTTACAAATTAGGACATAGGAAACGTAAAATGAAATATGTAAAAGCACTGGGTTTGTCCATGTAGCACATATTTGTTTAAAATAAGGTTTACAAACATTTAAATCAGTGAGAGCTATGCACTGTCAACCTGGTGTTGTGATGTTTTTAAGCTGTTAAAGAGGATCTGTTGTGGTCAGGATATCACCACCACAAGTTATCCAATGATTAGCATATCGCTTTAGTCTCTGACACAGCTGTCTTGACAAAAAGCACAAACATCTCCTCCTCTGGACAATAAAGAACAACACGATGGGATTCAGATCAAAAACATCAAAACAACACTGCCACAGCAGTTTGACTCACACACCCCAGGCTTCAGTTATAATCTGTTTTGCCTTTGACTAATGAGATGAGGCAGAGTTTGGGTGAAGAGTGTCTGTGATGTTTAGATGCCCACAATATGTGTTTGCGCTGTTCATTTGATAGAACTTTATGTGGCAGTGAGTGGAGAATGGCTCAGCCTAATCTTCCCCCTCCTGCTTGTCCTTAATCTTATCTCATCAGATCCGCTTTTCTAATCTGCTTTATGAAAGCTTATGAAACTAATCGTTGCACACAGTGACAGTGCAGTGGGTGAATGAGACATTATGTGCTTGTGACTCAGCAAATGGGGCAAGCGAGGCTGTTTATGTTTGAAGGTCTGTCTAGAGTGCGTAAATAAGATTAGGTCTTCAAAACTCTAGGATATGAAGTGAACTTAAAGTCAAACATAGACAACTGTGTTCATCGCTTGCTCACTTGTCAAATTCTAGCATTATCATCACTTACACAAGAAAAGAGATAAATCTAGAGAGTAAGAAGGATCAATCTCTTTTGAGAGGATGCACCCTTAAAGTAACACCCCTATTCTATCCCTAAATAAATAAACCTATAAACACCTAATGGGTTTATACCAGGAGACAATGGGATGGCCAGTTTAAAGCCTAGTAAATCACATTTGGCTGGTCATTTAATGAACTTGTAAATTAGTGCACCATGCTGTCAAAATTGGAGTATGATAAATATTCATGCAGTAACCTAAGAAAAGGACATATCACAGGCACAACTAGATTGGGTTTACAGTTTAGGGGAGAATTGCTCGTCTTATTGGTATTTTATGGACGGCTGATTTGCATTTATTATGCTTCATGGGTTATGCAAAAAGAAGCAGCCACTCTCTGTCCCTGCTTTCACTTCACACAACCCCCACTCGGTCTCTGTTTACGTCGCCAGTGTTAGGTCGTGGCATTATACAAAGTGAGCCGTCATGGACTTCAAACACTTAAGCAACACTAGATACCCCGTTACTTGCTGTTAATTCACTGTGCAGCCAATCATCAGAAGCTGTTTGTTATAAAGGAGAGTGAAAGTTCAGCTCCAAGCCCGGGTCTGTCATATAGGAAACCTAATATCAACAGACAGGGAACCCTCTTTATCCTGCAGGGAGATATCTGAGCCTAGGAGGTGAAGACAGCCAGCTCTGCTGCATCTATTTATAATATGCATCCATAGCACTTTAGGCAATACTGAGGTAAACAGCTCAAATAATGAAAACAACCACACAATACACAAAATCTACTCATCACCATGAGCCAAATTTTAAAGGCTGTTTGAGGAACAGATCATAAGAGAGACTGGTTTCATTCGTTTTCCACAGTGGCAGTAGTCAAATCATTGCTCCTGGTGGCATAATTGACCTGCACAGGGCATGATAATTGATCTTGCCTCTGAGGACAGGGTGGTTTGGTGCTGAGCCAGCACAGTGGGATCTGAGGGAAAACAGGGATACAAGGTGGGGGATGTGGTATGTTTATGAATAAGGTGGGGGTAGTTTGCACCATATTATCATGGTGGAACATGTGACCATTATTAATGCTACCACAGTGACTGATACTGAACTCTTAATGATAATTTGAAAGTAGATGAATCCCCTTAATTATAGTTAAGGTGTAATTCCAGTGACTTCAGTGACTGTTTTCTATGTCTACATATCAACTGTCAGGACACACTGCACCGTCTGTTTTTATCAGTGACACTACCGGTCCTCTGCTGGGCAGGAAGACGTGAGCGAATTTCAGTCCCCTCAGGAAGTCAAACACAGACCATTGGCTGCCCGCAGAACACTCCTGCCTCCCGCTTTTCATCATTACGCACACTACCAGCCATTGACGCATCAAGATCAGGAGAATTTTTTGCGTCATCATGATCATGATTTTTTATATAACCATATATGGGTCATTCCTCTGTTTCGCTGACAGAGGTCTGTTTTTCGTTAGGTGTTGACCTATTGCAACCTGTCATCAGTATTCGGCGGTCACGCCGACTGAGTCTGAATGTGAAGACAAATATACAGAAAAGGCAGTCGGAAACAGACCCGGCTGTCCTGGGAGCTCCGGGCATACATGAAAACAGCAGGAGGCGACCGCGTTATGCAATAAAGCTGTTCCACGCAGATTCTTGTGCTAGTTGTTTATCACCAACATTTCGCTGAAGACTGAAAGGGAAAGAGGAGCTGAAATATCCCGTTTAAATCGTGAATGTACACTGTGTGGATGACGCAGAGGGAATATTAAATTCCTGGGACAGATCTGCAGTCTCGACTAGGTGCTGCTTGTTTACCAGTTGGAGAGGGGGACTGGAATGACTCCCTCTGCAGTCACGCTAATATGATCAAGGTGTTGTGTAAAACAAAACTCTTATGGGAATAGACTATAAAACAGCAAATTATGACTGAATAAACTTTTTCTAATTATTTATAAGGCTTTAATCCTTCGGTCTGCGCGGACACACTAGTTTTGTAATCCTCCTCCACCGCTTAAATTACGCACACTTGATTTATATAGGCCAGGAAGGTTTTTAGTATATGTGTTGAAAAACAGTGTTCGCAGTACCCAAGTGTTGGATCATAGGACCCGAGCTGCTATAAATAAAGCTACAGTACTGACTGACTACGCTGAAATGAGTCGGAAGAGGGCAGCGTGATAGTAGGAGGGCTTTTCCTTCTCTCTCACTCCTTTGAACGGGGCCATCTCACTCCTGCATTCATCCCGTTTCCACCAATGAGCCCAATGAGCTGAGTGCGCACCACCCACTATCGGTGTGTGTATTTTTTTTCCTGTCTCATTTGCCTTCTTTTTTTAAACCAGAGCTGGATGTGTAGATCGTCACATGTTGTTTCCTCTCATCAGTCCGGACAACAGGAGACATGTGTTATTTATTGCTCAGCTGTGGGAGAAAACGAACGAACGCACAGCCGGTTCTGGAAATAGAGGATTAAAATAAAGCGCGTCGTTTCTTTAGCAACTCCAGTAAAGGAAGCATTGTGTCTGATAGCGGAGGACGCGAGAATGGCGAGTCCGCCAAACACTGGAGATCAGCAGTTATTACCCAGCAATACGACCGTCAACAGTATCAAGAAATGCGGATATCTAAAGAAACAGAAACATGGACACAAGCGCTTTTTTGTTTTGAGAGAGCCGAGCGAAGGTTTCCCTGCCCGGCTGGAGTACTACGAGAGCGAGAAGAAATGGAAAAACAAATCGGCCGCGAAGAGAGTTATTCCTCTGGACTGCTGCCTCAATATCAACAAGAGAGCGGACGCAAAACACAAATATCTTATTGCTCTTTACACCAAGGACGAATATTTTGCCGTGGCGGCAGAAAATGAGCAAGAGCAGGAGAGCTGGTACCGGGCGCTGATGGACTTAATAGCAGAGGGGAAAGTGTATGACGGCTCGGCGTCCAACTCAGCGTCCTCGCTCGTTGGCTTTGACGAAGCGAGCTACGGTGTAATGACGCCGGTGTCCGCCACCTATAAGGAGGTATGGCAGGTTAATCTGAAATCCAAAGGCCTGGGACAGAGTAGAAATTTGACCGGGGTGTACAGGCTGTGTCTCTCCAGCCGGACTATCAGCTTTGTCAAGTTGAACTCTGACGTTGCCTCCGTCGTCCTACAGCTGATGAATATCCGAAGGTGCGGCCACTCCGACAGCTTTTTCTTCATTGAGGTTGGCCGATCAGCAGCCACGGGTCCCGGTGAGTTATGGATGCAAACTGATGACTCTGTTGTGGCGCAAAGCATTCACGAAACTATCCTGGAGGCGATGAAAGCCATGAAGGAGCTGTCGGAGTTTCGTCCGCGCAGCAAAAGCCAATCATCTGGTACAAACCCCATCTCTGTGCCTACACGGAGGCATCTGAACAATCTCCCCCCGAGTCAGACTGGGCTTCCCCGGCGGTCGCGCACCGACAGCGTGGCTGCTACCTCTCCAGTGAGCAAATTTTCCTCCTGTCGATATCGCACGGCCAGTGAGGGCGATGGCACCATGACACGCCCCATGTCAGTGACAGGGAGCCCCCTTAGCCCCATGGTCCACAGGACGCTCCTGAGCAGATCTCACACAATAACAACTCGCCCTAGTCGGACATTCGAATCTTCTTCCCTCCAGCACAGTAAGTCCATGTCTATGCCTCTGTCTCCCTCCCCACCTATCGCCAGCCCTAGCCTAGTGAGTCTGTCATCCTGCCCAGACAGCAGTGCTCCTCGCCCCTCAAGTTGCAGTGCCTCCTTCTCAGGCTCACCCATCGATGCCGGTTTTATATCTTGTGAGGAGTATGGCTCTAGCCCTGCAGATGCACGGGACCTCAGACTACCACTAGCCCTCCGTAGCAACACTCCTGAGTCTCTCAAAGCTGACACTCCCCCCTCCCGGGACAGCAGTGAGCTTGAGGGCTACATGGTGATGGAGTGTCAGAATCAAAATGGTTACCGTCGGTTAACAGAGCTAGACAAGGTTTATCGAAAGCGTACATACTCACTCACCACCCCTCGTCAGCAGCGGGGTCCCCCCCAAGTGTCTTCAGCTTCCCTGGATGAGTATACGCTTATGAGAGCCACATACACCAGTGGAAGCCAGTCTTCTCGCAGGTGTCACACTGCCTCCCCTAAAGGGACCTATCCAGAGGATTACAGGGACGTTCAGATTGGCTCAAACAGTATTCAAGCTGACAGTGGCTATATGCCCATGATGCCAGGTGTGGCACCGCAGACACCAGGGTCCAAGGATGACCCCTATATGCCCATGAGCCCCATGTGTGTTTCTGCCCCAAAGCAAATCATCAACCCCCGCTCACACTCTTCAGTGGGGATTGCCCCAAGCACAGACTCTCCTGGGAGCGTTTCTCTGGAGGACAGTGGATATATGCGCATGTGGTGTGGAACCAAGATGTCAGTGGAGAGCACCGATGGAAAGCTCACTAATGGCGAATACCTGAACATGTCTCCTGTTGACCCTCTGGTGTCTCTCACACCGCCAGACTACATCCTGAGTCCCTCAGGAGATCCCCACCCCCAACAACCTCACAGACAGCCTTATTTTTACAGCTCTCTACCACGCACACTTAAAGGTGCATTGCAGCGCAATGGCTCCACAGACACAGACCAGTATGTGATGATGAGTTTACAGACACAGCGGATAGAGGAGGAGTCCAACTATTGTCCTGTCTCTCCAGCGGAATCTGTGACCAGCAGCTCTCCAGGGACACCAGGCACCCCATCCTCTGCTCCATCTCCTCTAAGAATGGCTCGGGTAGATAGAGGTCTGATACATCGGAGCAGGATGTGTCGGCCCACCCGCCTTGCTCTAGAATCCCTCCGAGCACTGCCATGCATGAGTGAACACCCCCCTCCCTCAGAGCCACGCAGCCCTGGAGAGTACATCAACATAGACTTTGGTAGTGCTATACCTGACCCACTGGCATCCACCGTGAGCTCTGCATCCACTGTGAGTTTAACGTGTGCAGAGAGGGAATCCCTGCCACTCTCAGACTATGCTAATGTTGATGTCGGCTCCCCAGATCACCTTGGACATAAGGCCAGGGGTTCCCCGCATGCAGGGAGCTTAAATGATATATCTGAAGGCCTGACTTTTCCTCTGGCGAATTCCCAGAAGGGCATGCAGGGAAGTAAAGAAGAAGAAGAAGGGGAAATAACGTTAAAGGGACATTCAGAGGAGAAGGGCATGGTAGAGGAATATGTTCTACAACAGCAGGTTAGCTTGGTGTGTCAGCCTGCTCCAGTGAAGGAAGACTACACTGAGATGACGTTCAGTCCTGCTGCCCCTCTACCTGCTCTCTGCACCACTGATGCTGTTTCCCTCCCTACAAGCCCCACATCCTGCGTCAAGAGACTCAGCCTAAAGAGTAGCATTGAGGATGAGGTGCCCCTTGTGCCAGTGGATTCCTTTCTCCTAGGGGCTCCATTATCTGTCACCCTGAAAGATCCACATAGGGGGGCTAAAGTGATCCGGGCCGACCCCCAGGGGCGCAGACGGCACAGTTCTGAGACCTTCTCCTCCACCACTACTGTCACACCTGTGTGCCCATCATTTGCCCATGACACCAAACGGCACAGCTCTGCATCTGTAGAGAATGTGTCCCGTACTGTTCGAAGCTCAGACGGATCTGATAAGGACTATTCCAGTAACAGCCCCATGTGCAGGGAGACATCAGCTGGTTATCAAAATGGACTTAACTACATTGCCTTAAACTTGATGGAGGGAAACCTTGGAGCATGCAGGTTAGGGAGCTGTGAAGAACTCCTTAGGTTCAAGACAGCCTGTGGATGCAAGGGTGGCATGAATGGTTTTAACTCCAGCCCCTATGCAAGCCTGGGATTCAAGGAAACTGCTGCTGCTGTGAAAGGTGAGTGTTTTCATGTCACACATGCATTCATTCAGTAGGTTTTCATTCATGAAGGGAGTGGTGTTGAAGCTTGAGTACGCTAGAGATCTGCCTCAGGGCTATACTCTGCACAGATAGGCTACTCGTTGCTAAGCAGCACTTCTGAACTCATTCTCATTCAAAAGCTGAGACTGATAATTATCTTTCAGAGATCATGCTGAAAACAAACAGCTTGATTTGTGTTTCTGCAGAACTGACTTCATTTAACCCACTGACTGCTCATGACAAAGTATTTGTTATTTCCTGTCTATTTTCTGCCATTTCACATCAACATATATATTTTGTGGTAGTTTATGGCTCTGCTTTTCAGAGTAGAGCCAGCACCACTGACCATAAACATAACTAATCATTGTGCAATATCCAAATAATACAGTGTTATGTAATCAAATATAACGTATGGCATCATCAGTTGTGTCAGATTTACATCAACAGTTTAGCAGTTTGTGTTAGAATAGCAGTTTTTGATCTGTAAATGCAGGTCACAAGGATTCAAGGGAGGTGAAGGTATGAATGTTACTCTTGGGTGTAGGCTGTGCTGTTTAAATAGGATTAGTCAGTTACCCGTCCCGTCCCACCCATGAACTACACATTGACAAATCTCAACAACAACTGTATTTCAGTTTGGGATACACTTAACGTAAATACATTTCATCAGTGGATATCTGCTGTTTTATTTTGGAAACAACAATCAGACATGTTAAATTTATTATGGCTTGTTTTCTGTTTATGTGAATGGTCTGCTCTGGTCTCACACACTTAAAGGCAAACAAATAAACACATCATTGCAGAGTTATAAGTAACATTTCTTTTTGAACATTCTTAAAACTAATATTTACATTTATGTTTTTTCATCTTCTGCCCCTTTACATTTGTTATTTCTGCTTAATATTGTCCCTGACACATAAGTATAATTTCTTAGCCTCTGTGGCATAGGAGAAAGAATAAAAACAAACAAAAAAATATAGATTATACACAATTAACAGTGTTCTTAGACAAACCAAGCCCAGTCCTTAATGGGTTAATAAGAAGAACAGACTAGGGAGGTGTAGTCTAGGCACTTCTTAAAATCTACCAAACACTTAACCATTTTCAAGATAAAAAAATGTTATTAATCCCTTAGGGATATTGGTTTGGTTGTTACAGCTTTGCCATGTTTTGCTCTGGCTCCACCCACCAATCAGCCACCATTAAGTGATGCAGTCTTACTTCATGTGTTTATAATACTGTCAGTGTACATTATTCTTACTATTTTGAAAAAGCAGAAGCGTATATATTATTACCACTACTCATCGCCATGTTATGAATCATAACACCACATTACAGTGGGTATTACAGAGAGAAGTTATAGTCTTCTATGGGTTGACATGATTCAGTGAAGTCCTTTTTGTTTAAAACATTTTATTATGGCTTGTTTTCTGTTCAAAGAACAGTTTCCATCAAAACATTTCTTTTCACCTCATTCATTCACTTTTGCACCAGTGGCTTTTCATGCATCTCTAAATGGCAGGGGTTATTTACCGGCATCGATGACCCAGCAGGGACATGTCACAAGCTGCTGTTGATTCAAAAGAAAACATATTGTGTTGGGATCTTCGTGAGTCAGGAGTCAGTGTTACTAATGGTGAAATAGAAGAGTTTAATTGCTGCTTGTGGTTTCACAACCAAGTTGTCTCTCTTTGTCCCTGTCTCTGCTGTCTCTCATGCTGTGAGTGCAGCCAGTGTGGGGGCAAGTCATCAGGTTCCCCAGAAAAACAAGTGAGTCAGTTGTTTATCAATTGTCAGGTACTGGATTTCAGGACTGGAATGTGGGCAGTGTGCAAAGCTTAGTAGGAGAGGTGAATGCTCACTTGTTTTTCTAACCTGGTGGGATGAACTCAGAGGGGGGATGGGAGGATTCTTTTTTCTAGTGTGAGCAACTTCACAAGCACCAACAAAGTTTTACACAGAAGAAGGCACACACTAATGTTTTGTACACATATGACATAAACCAGACACACACACATACATGTGGACCCTCACAACTATTGGATATCTCCCATTCTTTGTCCCATTGCTTCATTTTGTCCTGATATTTCAAAATGTCCTTGTACTTGTTGCATTATATTGAATTTTACCCTTGAGTGGAGACATTTGTGCAAGGCTGTGAGAGCAAGGCAGGAAAGTAGGTGGCAAAAGAACGATGGTGATGGATGGATGACGATTTTTTTTCCAACAAAATAGACAATTGAGCTTTTGGCTGAAAGGAGAGAGAGAGTGAGGGGGAGGAATGGAAGAGTAAGAAGAAAAGAAACAGAAGAAAGAGATCAGTATTGTTTCAGTTAGGGTTGTCCTTTGCTGCAGTATGATGGTTATAAAAAAACTTAGCAACAAACAACTATCCTTGTGTAATAGGAAATTTTGATCAGCTATGTGCCCTTGTGCTACAAGATGACAGCCTCTACTGCACCATAGTCTGCATTCCCTGCAGTTTATCAAAATGAAACAGCAAATCACCTGTCCTTATTTGGTATTGGAAATTATTGCAGTGCGTGGGAGATAGATGCTGCTCCTCAACTCAAGAAACAAACAAACAAATATTTAAGAATATCCTTCCTGTCTGTATATGGAGGTTTTCATGTGGCTCTGTGCAGAATGGTCGAGTCAATTAGGTGGTAGCCTACGCTGTTGTTGTTGGAGTTTTAGCCCTGAAATTATGTACAGGAAGAGGGGATATGAGGGTGCAGAGGAGGGGGCTTTGCAGCTTTCAGTGCACGCCTTCTGTCTCTGCCGACAGTGTTTGCAGTTCCTTGACCTTTGAACTACCACTGTGTGTGTGTGAGAGACTCAGAGAGCTATTGTAATCAGGGAATTTCAGAAATCCGTACACCTCCTTATGAATTTACTCCTTTTGTTTGACTGTCCTCATCTTACCTCTCCTTTCAGAGTACATCTATATTACAACTCCCCTCCTCTCCATAAAAGCATCTTTATCATCCTCCTGTCATCCCCTTGTCCCATATGTGCATTAATTTATCTAATGTTTCACTGTCTGTCTAAAAAAGAATCATGGATGCAGACAAGGGAGAAGACTGACTCACACTCTCCATGCTTCATATTTGTGTGACTAGACTATCCCCCTCCCAAA
>OMLM01009917.1:52038-89080 GCA_900302695.1 Helostoma temminkii | reverse complement strand
ACCCAAAGACACACACACACTCACTTACTGTGTCTTCTTGTCTTGTTCTCCCATGTGTGCATATATATATATATATATATATATATGCACACACACACACACACACACACACACACACAGCGATCAGCAGCTGGTGGGGGTTGGGGGGGTCAGGGGTATTGCACCTGCCCTGCCAAGCAGTGCTCACTGGTTATCTGGCCCTTCAGAGGAGAGTGACAATACGCTAATGACTGGTCGCCATCTGCCACAACAACAGAGAGGAGGTGGGGGTGTGGCCAGGCAGTTCCAAGAAGCCTAACACAAATCCAGAACCCTCCCCCCTCTCCTGTGCATCCTCCTCCGCAGTTTGTCCTCTTCTTCTCTCCAGGCATTGCTTTCTGTTTTTCAGAAATCATGTGATTCAGTCCCCTTACACACACACCTTCTCCACACCAGTGCATTCAAGCCTTGTTTTTTTCATGTTGTTATCTGACCTCAGTGGACTGTCTCTTATTGGCTTTTCACACCAGAGGCCAAAGAGGATTGTCAACAATGAATTAAACAATTAGTTTATTGCATGGTATCTGATTAGAGGCACTAACAAGTCTATCGCTCCTGTAGCTGCTTGGCTTATAAATGTATGATTTAGTTCATTTAAAATATCTGTCCAATTAGTTTATCAACAGAATATTAACTGACAACATATCAAAATGTTCCCTGGCATCAGATTCACAAATTATAAGATGATGCTACTTGGGGATTTGGTTTATTAGTAAAGATGCAGACATGTGAAAATGTCTTTTTTTGCTAGGGGAAATTATTACAAGCATTTATCAATTTGTAGCATTTTTACATGAAACTGCTCTGTTTGTCAAGGTGGTAATCAACAGTTTAATTTTTAAAAAATGTCTTGATAAAGTGCAGAAAACACTGATATCTGAGAATCTAGGTAGCTGCTAATCAGTAACAATATTGCAATAATAGAAAAGCAATAAAACTTAGCTTCCACATTTGAACATTTTTGGTATATCTCATGAATGCATAAATGTGTGTGTGTCATTGTTTATGCACTATTTACTCATACATCATAGATTTTGTTTTTGCAGGTGAAATGCCCGTTCCTAGCCTAGAACATTTAACTCCACAAACAACACATCTGCTTGACAATTTGATTACACACAATATTTTGAGGAACATACAGTCCCTGCCCTCACCTGTCCTGTCCCCCCCTCCTCTACAGACACAGATACACAGCGCTTCTGGCTGTTTGATACATAACTCTTTGAGTAAAGTAGGACGGGATGTTCCCACACTTGAAAAAAAAACAAAGTTAACCTACCGTATCCTCAATTTAGCTTGCAGGTAAGAAGGATTACATTCACTTTAGGATTAGGCATTGTTGAGTAGCTTGTTTTTCTAGAGGCTGAGGAAGAGATACAGCTTTTACAGTAAATGTGTGACATGAGCGCACATTCCATACAGTACACAACACAGTAGGTAAGATCAAACCACTGCACACTGGCTGGTTAGAAGATTTTCATTCCTAAACACACTTTGGATCCCATTGCTGTATCACTCAATGAATTAGTCAGTCAAACAAAGAATAGTATGGTCTTTGCTAATGGATCATTTAAGTAACATCTTAAATAAAAAAAGCTAGGTACTATTTGCTGCATTTGTCTTACGTAATAGTAATCTGAATATATTAGCCTTTTGGGTGGACTAAACCATTTGACCAAATGAACTGGGGCAGTTTTCTGGCATTTTGTAGACCAAGTAACTAATGCAGAAAACTTATAACAAAACAAAAATAAATAAAAGCCCAAAACATTTTCCAGTCACTCTGGATCAATCATAAAGATTTGGTTTGATTCTAAAACCCAAAGGTGAATAAATATTAACTGTATAATCATGCATTTGGAGAAGACTAGCGTTATCTGCAGTTGTTGTTGTTGTTGTTTGTCAGACTGAGGTGTTGGAGGTTGGAGGTGAAGAGTCAGTCAGTATTTGTTTGGTGGAGCTCTGCTGTAGATCAAGGAGGAACCAGCAGGGCAAGAATGTAAACAGAACATATCTGAGCCTGCTGATATCTGCTGAGCAAACTTACTCCTAACATTAGTTTTGCTGTTTGCAGAAGCTTACTTTCCAGTTTATTTACATATGATAAAAAACGAAACAGATGATTTTCCATTCTTGCTAGCTTTGCCTACAAGCCCATTCATTTTCTGCAACAACATGATACTACGCAAGCAAACGATGCATCAACACACATGGGGACCTGCTGCTAATGCATGGCTGTGTATGTGTGTCGTAGCTGTGAATGGAGCATGGCTAAATTTAGCCTGTGAGAACTAAATAAATAATGAACAGAGCCCAGGGGAACAGACATGGGTTCTTGGGAGCAATGGAGGCATTTGTGTATGTGCTTGAGAAAGAGGAGGGGTAGAAGCCATTCGGTCCATTTCCCTGCTGGACCTCTGTCCCCTTCTCTCAATAACACCCCCTCCCTAAATCCCCCTGCCCACCCACACTGTCCTCTGATCAGCATGTGTTTAAATAGTGGTGTGTGTGGACAAGTCTATATACCACCTCGTCCAGTTGCACCATTGTTCATATAATGATCATGTCTCAGTGTTTGGGTTCATGGCTACACCTGGTTGCTAATCAGAGCTGTTAGTGATTCAGCTCTTCTTCCCGGCAGATCACAGTCATTCTCACCCAAGTGTCTGTCTCTACAGGCCACTGACTGGCCCAGCCCCCTCCAGAAACGCACACACACACACATACAGATTGTTATGGACCGTCGGTCCCATGACTTCACTGCATTCCCGTTTCTCTCTGTCAGGTTGATTCTGTTACTGTGGTTTTTTCCACCACTTCCCACCCCAGTGTTTCCATTTTCATCTGTCTCCAACACACATGGCAATGAAGAGACCAGGTGGTGTCAAAAGTGAAATAAGTGTGTTTTTTCTCCACTATCTGATGTTTTGCTCATCATTAAGGCTCGTGTCTAGCTTCAGATTTGATACCATCTGATTTTCCTATACGAAAGAGGTAGGGCAAAGAGAGAAAACAGTTGTGTGTGTTTATAGTGGGAGTGACTGAGGAGGGGGAACACTGGGGACTCTGAATGAAACGTTTGTTTTAGAGAATGACGATCACATCCAGCTTTGTGAAAACAGCTCTTGTTCACGACTGGGGAAGAGGGAGAGGAGACAGCAAATGCGGGAAGAAATGCAGCCGCAGAGAAGGACTGTGTGTGTTTGTGTGTCAGCCAAGACTTCCGTTCCCATTTGATAGCTTTGCATGCAAATGAAACCTCACAAACAACTACACAGGGGCAAAGCTCAGTGCAGCTTTCCACTGGTAGAAGAGTGACACTCTGAAGACTCTGGCTTTATCATACATGGAAATACAGAGTTGTTGTGTGTGTGTGTGGGAGAAAATGTTGTTTATTTGACTTCAGTAGGTATGTGATCAAGAATAACTGTGTGTGTTTCTTGGTGTGTGGGAGTGTTGCTGTCTCTTTTGCCGTTTTTGGTGGGTAATCCTGTGTCAGCTGCACAGTGCTAAATGCCACTCTGTTTTTCCCCTGCCGTGAAAGCACCTGCCACTCTACCAGCTGAGGACTACACACACACACACACATACTAAAGCAGGCCTTTGAAGAGTACTTATTCCTTACTTGGTAACAGAGTGGGGGTATAAATTTGACCTCCCCCTTCGCTCTATTGCTTTGTCCTACCTAATGTATCACATAGATACTGTATGTGCACAAATAAATTAAGATTGTGAATTGACTGGGAAAACTCATTCAGCTTCATGTTTCTTTCCTTCTCTTTCAGAATGAAGGCTGATTCCTGTGAACATAAGATCTCGCTGCAGCCAAGTGACGAGGTCACCACAGCAACAGTTAGCGCATGTGCTGCAGCCAATGTCCCTTGACCTCTTTGCCGCCTTCCAGGGTCACATGAACGACCATCACCTTGGAAACCCGGACACTTGACCCTTGCCTCAAATCTTCCCTTCGCTGTCTTCGGCACCAAAACATTCAGGCGCCATTGCTGCTGTAGTACTAGATTACTTAAAAATAACAACAACTTAAAAGGACTATTAACTCTAACCATAGATAGCTATTTATCTATTTATCTCTGTATGTAGGCCTGCAAATTATTCTGCAGAATATTGTTATGTTAATTATTATTGTTATTACAATTCATACACTTTCATGTTTGTTTTGGCTTCAGCCAAGAGTTGCCAGAAACTCTAACCTTAAAACCTGTGAACCAAACCTGGAGGGCACGTGTGCACACACATACATGCAAAAAAAAACTTACATGCATACCGATTACATGTATTTATTTATTTATCATGTATGTATGCAGTAAATTAAATGTGTGTGTAATTTTTATACAGATTGTACTGCAAAAAGAGGTAACGTTTATGAACATATTTAAAAATCAAAGTTAACATTTGCTTAAAAACCCTACCTCAACAGAAACCAGGCTGGTACCAATTCACACAATAGAAATATATATAAAATATTTATTTTCAGAGGTGAATGTTTTTTAAGAGTCACCAATCCAAAGCCTTACTCTAGCCATCAGCTCCCCCCTGTCTGATGGACCTTTTTAGTTTGGACCTATAAACACACAGTATATCAAAGATTGATGATCTTAGTGACTGAATGTGCATCATATCTGAATGAGAAACAGACTCTCTGAGATTAAGTTCTTCTCTCCCCACTTACATTTATGACAGAATTATGTATTTAAATCCAGAGAAATATATCTATTAATATGCATGGCACAGAGCATTCATACAGAATACGTAGAGGATCTTAGAGGAATACTTGACATTGCGTTGCATGACATATGCATGCAGATGTCACTCATACAAATACTGCAGCATGGAACCAGGTCCACCAGGACCTAACCATCCGATATGTGGCCTGTCTGAGCCCCAGTCTCAGCACCTTTATACATCCACGGTTCACCTGTGATATCCTGCACACCCACACAACCTGCAGGAAGTTATGACCTGTCAGGACGAAGATGGGACCATGAATGTTTGAACATATTTATAGAGACTAACTGGACAGCCCAGTATCGTACATTTTCTCACCTGTAGCCTCATTGCTAAGTTAGTAATGTCACACCACACAGGTAGTGCTGAGCAATGTGGCAAATGCAGGTCACAGCCTTACTGGCTGTTCAATGAGCTGCTTCATAGCTTAAATCCATAGCCTCCACTGCATGGTCTTGCACTTACAAGCTTTCTGGATTGTAACACAAGACATGTTGAATGTAGTACATGCTGTGTTCCAAGGTTGGGAACACACAACCCAACAAATACCATAACAACTGCAGCAACAACAGTGACACATGCAGAGGTACTGAATGGAAACTACAACACAGATACAAGCCGAGTAAAAGTGACAAACCAGGGGAAGTATCTTATAATTTATCTGAATTCACTGGTACTTAACCTTTGCCTATATACTGTAAATAGCGCAACGTTACAGAGAATTGCATCTAAGCAAACGCTGAGAAACTTTGAGAGATGTTAAGTTAAATAACTTATGTTGTTTGTATTGTACATAGTATGTGTTTGAGTGAACTTTCTGATACAACAAAAGCACTAATTAAGTTATATGCTAACCAATAAGGTTTGGCTTTGATGTTTTTAAACTGTCATGGAATAGTCTTGTGAAATCGACACCACTAAAAGGAAATTTTTTAATGCTGTAATTCTGAAAACGATTTTAAGAGAAATCATTAATACTTGACTACATAGTTAATTCTTATTACTAAGGTACAAAACAAATGGCATATATGCAATATTTACAATTTTGAAAATTAGTTTACAAAGGCGCACCAAATGTATAAATACTGTTAATAATGTTTGTTAAACCTTTAATCAGACTTTTGCTGTTTCTACATTTTTTTCTTCAAATTTGAAACTGAAACTTTTTCTGATTGTTTTGAGAAGTGTTTTGCATCTGAATAATGTTTCAAGTTTTTATTCACCATCTAAAGGTTACGATATGGGTCCTTGCTTATCTTGCTTTGTCTTTCATTGTAAATATTTCATATCTTACATATTGTGGCGCTACTAAGAGATGATAATTTAAACTTAGTTCATTGCTTTAGATTGTATTGATTGTTTATAGACACATGCAATAAATAATGATGTTATTTAAGAAAGCCATTTGCCTTCTGTTATCTTTCTCATCATGTGACCATCAAGCACTGTAGCTTTATATCTATCATGTGAGTAGGCACTTACTAGAGCAGATGTTTCAATTCAGGTTCCTGTATATTTCATTAAGAAAACCCTCATTAGGAATGAGTGAAATAGAGGACGTATCTTGATTCTTTCATTTTACTTGTCTCTCCTTGTTGTCCTCCAGTGTTTTAAAGGCCCTGCACCTTATTGTGAAAGAGGGCATAAAGAATTGGGTGTAGACCTGACCTAGCATTGCCTCCAGCGTCAGCATTGTTATTGTTTTTCTGCGCCTGCCTCCTAGTCCCCACCCCCAGCGATAGTAATTAGACCAGCGTGTTGAAACAACCCATGGAAGTGGGAGGGAATAAATAACACAGTGATAGGATTATGGTATCCGTGGCCATATGATCTCAGATTATTCCTTCTCACATCCTTGCTAATTAAAATGGTAATTAATGCTGAGAAATAGGCCTAATTGTATGCTATGGCTCATGTTTGGCTTATAGGTTTATGTGCTTGTTCTGAGCAGGGCACACGACATGTTTGTACTTAAAGAATGTGAGCAGTAAAAAGGCAGTACGTCAGAACAGGGTGGTTAAGAACAGCTGGATAGAGGGGGAAGGTTGCAATGTGCAGGTTGACTGGCTGAATGATAGCCTGAAGTCAGATCTCTTCCATTAGGTAGATGTGTCCCTACAGTATATGTAGACACTGGAAAAAGGCTAATGAGAGAACACAAAGGTGTACACCAGAGCCCCTAGCTGCTCTTTTCGCTTCTCATCTTCTTGCTTGACATACTCCTAAAGTTTAATCAAAGCATAAAGAAGTGAAGAGAATAAGCTGCACACATTTAGTCTCTACAATAAACATTGATCACTCTTGTGTATATGTCAAACAGAAAATAATACCAGAGCACTGACTACTGTAAATGAGGAAAACTGACACATGCATGCAAAATAAAACCATGCAAATCATTATTACAGTAAGATAATGCAAACTCAGTGAAGGAGCTTGAGTATCATCTGCGTGTCCTGGGGGGGGGTTATAGGTTATAGGTCCATATGCATAGGAGCAGTGTAAAGTAACCATTTGCCCCAGGGAGTCATCAGCCTTATGGACAGAGACCAGTGCTAGCTCCAGAGGAAATACTGGAAAGCTGTCTGGGAGGCCGCCACTACATTAGTGGCCGTGTTTGTGCATATGCGTATGTGTGTATGCTTTTAAAAAAGCCAGTATACCCTGTCGCTATTTGTGGATGCCTCCCACAACAGTCAGCGTTCAGCTGGTTTGTGTGGCCAACTTTGGCCAATACACCATATTTTCTTCATTAAAGTGCATGAGGTAGGTTGAATGCACAAGAGAGATCAAGGTGATCACAAACATGAATACAAAACATTTTGAACATACACAAATATACAAAATTATAATGACTAAAACACTAAACACTTTGTTATACCAGATGACTGAAGACAAAATAATATTATCCTTGACATAAAACTTAAGGGCTCTAACAAAGATAATACTAACTGCAATCATGCAGGTTTGTTGCATGTCACATGGTGAGAGGTATTTATTCAAAACTTGGTGGCAATCTGTCATAGATAGTACACTAGCAGCAACATTTGTTTTCCATCTTATACCTGTTTACTCTTCTTAAAAAGGATGCTTGCAAGGAAGCTATCACCAATATCCTGCATTATTTTACACAATAACAACACTGGTATGAAGTATGATGCAACAGAGTTACATTTAGAGAATCTATTCATTTTGTCCTGTTAGTGATGCCAGTAAAACAAGTATATATGTATGAGTTCATGAATAATGTTTTCCTCAGTCTTTTTCAGGTTGTGGAAGATAAGACCTTTAATGTTTATTATTTCATTAATTTTCAGATCCTTTAGTCATTCCTCTGTACACAGACATTTGTCATTTATTTCAGATCACATATGTTTGTTTACATCTGATTTTGGTTTGCTGGTGGTGGAATAGGCTGATATGATACAGGCGACAATACAAAAGGTGCTTATGCAGAATTAGATGTGTTCTTCCTATTACCTATTATCACAAGTCAAATACTTAGCCTGTCACACTCATTGAAATCTACTTGCAGATTTGATTTGGTGCTGCATGGATTCATCCATATTCAGTATATATATAACACTGATATACTGAATATGGATTCATTCATATTCAGTATATCAATGTTCCCAGAGGTTTCCCACAGATCCAACAAGCAGGAATGCAAACACTACAGGAATGTTTTTTTTTACCATATTTGTATATGTACTGCAAGGGAAAGACCTGATGGCAGGATGACAGAGAGAGAGAGAGAGTGTGCATACTCCAAGCCTGCTTGTGTGTATAACTGATCCTTATTTAACTGCGTGCACCTAGTTAAATAGCACTTATTAGTTTCCACAATTATCCATAAGTACTAATGGCTTACCTCATTCTCAAATCATACACATGCTTTGGACTTTATAAGCATGAAGTAAGTGTTGCATAATCTGCCAGCAAGTGCAGTAAACAAGGGTTAACTTCCTGTTTCCACTGAAATCTCAGAATGCACAAACACATTCTTCCCATACAATTTCCACATGCATGCACAATCACTGAAATAAAAACACACGTGTAATTTAAATATGTCTAGTGTATGTATGGGGAAGTTCTGCAAAGTTGCATTCATGCAGAGCAATGTTTGATTCAAAGTTAGAACAGCAAGTGAAGGTTTTTCAGGCTTTTTTGAAGAGCTCACTCCTCTGTTTACTTCCCAGACCCTGAAACTATGATTCTTGACAAATAAATCATGATGGGAGCCCCATTTGGGACTGAGCCAGCATCTATTTTACGGGAATGTGCGTGTGTGGGAGTGCCTCTTTCCAGTGTGTGTTGTGTGTGTTTCTAAGTATACACAAGTGTGTTTGGTCAGCCTGTTCAGCAGATATTCCCAGCTGTTTTCCAGGTAGTGTTCTCACGCTTCTTGTGCATCTCCTGTTTCTCACGCTGGCTGCTTTGACTGTAATCCCTACCAAGACACTGCCCCGCCTCTTTACCTGGCCACCAGGTGAACAAAAACCCACCAAACACACACCTTTCTGTCTGTGATGATACAGAGGCAGCCACAACAAAGCAGGAACAGTGAGGGAAACAAGCACACTCATAAAAATAATACGGGACAATTAAGAAATAAACAGAGAGAAATAAGCAGATAAAAGGGATCGAAAGACAAATATAGAGAGAATGGGACGTGGGGATGAGATGTGGGAATGTGCAGGAATTGACCAGGATGAGGTCATGTTTTCTCTTGGCCCTGCCCACCCTGTGTGACTCACACTTAGCAGGTGCGTCTGCGTGTGTGTTTACAGCTGCAGGTCAGCTCAGGGTGTGTCCTCATTTCACTGCTGGGGAACATGTTTCCTCAAGCAGAAGTAGTACTATTCATCACATATGTGTTTCAACAGCTTTACTTCTTTATTATCGAGCTACCTAGCATAATAACAACGTGGAGGACAAGAGAAAGAAAGGCACTTAAAAACTACGTTTCTTCTGGAAATTTTAGCAAACAGTGGCCCAACACTGCGTATGATATAAGGATTGCAATTTTGGAAACTGTTGACTATGCAGTTGAAAGTAACTACAGTGCTGTGAAAACGTATTTGGCCCTTTCCTGATTTTTTTTTTTTCATATTTATTATCATTAAACAAACTTGAATATTACACAAAGATACCCAGAGTAAATATGATTATTTCACTTATAAAGGGAAAAAAGCTGTCCAAACCTGCCTGACCCTATGTAAAATCATGAATGAACTGTGATTTACCAAATTTACCAAATCATTATCCACTAATGGAGAAACTTGGAACAGTGGTGAACTCTCCCAGGAGTGGACAGCCTACCAAAATGAGCACAGCAACAACTCATCCAGGACTTCATAAAAGAAGAACGTCAGACCATCAGAACATCTTGCTGTATATTGAGGCCTCATTTGCCTCAGTTAAGGTCAGTGTTCATTATTCAGCAAGACACTGGGCAAATCCATGGGAGAGTTCCAAGGCGATAGCCTGTGGACTGATGACCGATGAAACAAAAGCTGAACTTTTTGGAAAGTGTGAGTCCTGTTAAACTAATACAGCTTTTCATAAAAAGAACATTAACAGTCAAACATGGTGGTGGTAGTGTGATGGTCTGGGGCTGCTTTGCAGCTTCAGGAACCGGACGGATTTATGAAATTGATGGACCCGTGAATTCTGTGCTCTACCAGAAAATCCTGAATGAGAATGTCTGGCCATCAGTTTATTACCTCAAGCTCAAATGCACCTGGGTTATGCACAGTGGTGGAGGCCAAAGAAAGCCAGGTTTTCTCTCTTTTTTTTAAACTGTACCATAGTTGTCATTTTAATGATAGGTCATGCCTGCCCCATTTCTGAGTATATTAAAATGAGTGAAACGGTGGCTTTCTGTATGTTTTATGGTGAATGTGTGGTGAAACATGGTACTGCACTCCTATCACTAGTAACATGTCCACGAGGCGGCCAGGTAGAACCTGGCTTCTCTTGGTGAAAAAAAACCTGAAAGATTAACCAATCAAATGAGGTTATTGCCATGCCACTGTCAAACTGTGATTGGCCAGGAGTATACCAAAGGAAGCCAGTTGCCCTTTGGCTTCCAAACCAAGCAGATCATTGCATGTGGCCAGTGTACCATCTTTAGCCAGTTTACAGCGGTAACATTGGAAACATAAGCAAGTGCAGTTATGGAGGTTGGTGAACTAATCTGATTCTACAGCAACAACTTATTAATGTTATGGCAGGCCAACGCCAACACCAGAGCTGCATATGGATAGAAAAAGGAGGCATTCTGACTTTTAACAAGGAAACTTAATGTCTGTTTAGAGTGGCTAGCTGGTAGCGCTAACATTCAGTAAAAATAATAATGCATATCAACTGACTCTGCTGTTGTGGTGAAACTGAAGGCCAGTTGGATTAATTCCACTACAAGTTATTGTCCACTTCACCACCATAAAAGACAAGAGAATGGTCTTCCTCTTCCAAAAGTGTGAGTGAAATCTACACGGCCTTCTCTCTCTGCAACTTTCCTTTTAACTGCTTATATAGCTGATCTGATGTGCTAATATTGTTTGAACCTTGCTTGGAGTAATTAGCTGCATTTGCTACTCAGCTTAAGTTGTTGTTTTATTGTTGTTGTTTCCACACAGAAGATTGTTCATAGCTGTGTAGGTCTGGGTGTTAGTCGTTCAGATCATGCTGTATAATGATAAGGACATATATGTGTATGTCAAGCATACACAATGAAGTTTGCCATGTGTTTTACCATGTAGCCTGAACAACATTAGCAAATATTTGAATGACTGGTTCTTTAAGTTGTTATTGAATCTTTACTTTGTATTCAGCGGCTGCATATTTGAGCAGGATGTTGGGTATCTTATAATAAGATGTTTAAGTCCACACCTAAGTGTTGGTTGGTGTGTGTGGGTGTTTTAGTCACACTGCTCCTACAGGTGCTCTACAAGCTCATCTGGCTACATTACATTTGCTGTACATGCAGCGACATTCTCCCTAACAAGACATAGATTTGAAATCACTTGGCTTCTGCAATAATTTTCCTCACACCATGCCACTGGTTATGCAGCAGGACAATAATCCAAAACAAGTCCATCTGTGTGTGAATGGCAGAAAAAAAACAACAAAAAAACAAAATTAGGTCAGATTACAGACTTAAATGCAATTGAAATACTGTGGCATGACCTTAAGAAGTGGGTCTGGCTATAAGTTCTCTGTTTCCCTCCTTGTTTTTCCTTCAAAGTGATGGATGTGGTTGGTGGAGACAGCACACAACCTGCAGACAGCACACAGCTAAAAGCTCCCTGGAAGGAAGCCCCATCTGCTTTTAGGCTGCTGAGTGTCAGTGTGCCACAAGTGTGTGTATTTCATTTGGCGATCATGTGTTGATCAATCAATCAATGTTGAGTTTATGAGAATGACACATTATAACACAGATATCGTGGTTTTAGAAAATCAGGCATAGGTCCTGAAAATGCACACATTAGATATCATTCCTAATGGTTGAGATGATGGTCTGTTTTCAAATAACATAAAATGACTTGTTGTCAAGGACTTTCTAACCTGCCAACAATTCACCATCTCAGCACCATTTAGGCCTGAAATTACTGTTGTCTAACAACCCAGCTGTTTGCAAGTCTGTTTAGCATTTGTACTTGACATCTGTCAATATGAAAGTCTCTTTTAGCTTTAGTCTCCTATATTACAAAAGCTTTAATAAGTGTGTACACAACATAACTAGTTTTACTCAAACTGCAGTCTCAGAGAAGAAGAAGTTTAGAAAGTGGTGTGGGAACAAATATGACCCCAAATCACAAATGGAAATGGAATGGAAATGTGTGTTGTAGGATTTTGACCTGCATCATCTCATCAAAAAAGTCAACTCAAATGGACAAATTGATTTAGCATTTTAAAACCTACTCTAGTTTGTACCAATGTGCCAACTTTCACTATAAATGCTGACATTTCTCTGTATCATCTTGACCAATTTCTTGATAATTTTTTTCCTTCTCTGCGTTTTCTATCTAACCTGTTTTTAAAATGCATTTGTCATTTTAACTGATGACAATAAATGTTTAACTTCCCCTAAT
Source organism: Helostoma temminkii (assembly GCA_900302695.1). Lineage (NCBI taxonomy): Eukaryota > Metazoa > Chordata > Actinopteri > Anabantiformes > Helostomatidae > Helostoma > Helostoma temminkii. The sequence goes on along the minus strand of OMLM01009917.1, from coordinate 76,202 downwards.
CTTTGTGTTGCCCCTATTTCCGCTTTTCTTTATTTCTGTCTTATCTGTCTATGTCTTATCTCAGCTGCTCTCTGAATGATGCTGGAGCTGAGTAAGGGCATGCAGTTTCTATGAGACACTGAGACAATGTCCTTGAATTGTCAGTCTCAGTACAATTCCATGTTATGTCTGAATGTTTCTATATTGAAGAGGAGTGAATGGATAGGAAGAGATGTAAAAAGTGAATGAGAACTGAAGGACAGTGATGACACTGTATACATTTACATATTCAGTTATAGCACCTCTGGTCACAAATGACCTGTTAAGCCTGTGCATTAACCCTTACACTAGGTCATTTGTGTGTATGTGAGAGTCCCCCACAAATATGCATCAGAAAGAAGAGCTTCTGGGCAGTGAGTGGGTGGAGAATGAGGGGGATGGGATTCTCATTTGGGAATCACACACATTATTTGAATGATGGAGGCTAGCTGTGCTGAAGCTTAGCTAAATAATAAGGGAAGCACACTGCTGAATAGCCTATTCTTTAGAAGGTTTACAAGTAAGAAAACAACAACAACAAAACAGATGCAAGGATTGATTTCCCCACTTGACCATTCACTTCATTGTCAACAATAATAAAATGAGACTTGAGATACCCTTCCCCGTGTATCAGTGTGTAATGAAAGATGTTTTCCCCTCATTGAGATCACACAGCAGGTTTCTTGAGCACTCCAAAGACACTGACACTGTCTGGAAGCAGGCCATCAGTTTCCTTCAATCACCCTAATGTGGAAGGCTGACAGTGTCTATAGTGGAGTCATCCCCCTCCCCCGAGTGCTAATAAACAAACTCATAGCCTCCACTGGAGTCCCCCAGGTGGTCTCAGTCAACACACTGAATGGAGTATCACTCACTGATGGATCAAAAGACAGACTGTCCAGCCATCGCTCATCTTCTTTCCCCCATCCTCCCAGCTATCCTCTCTCGCCCATTCTTTCTAGCTCTTTTACCCGCCTTTACTCGTTTAGCGCCCACCCTCATCAATCTTGGGTGTTCCTGCTCTGAGTGGAGCTCCAGACAGGTGAAGGGACTCTTAACTTCATCCCTCACCTGCATCCTCCTGATGGGACGAATGAGTCCCTGAGTACCCCTGGTGAAGGATTAGCCTGTTACACAATTTTCTTTGTAGTGATTCCAGTTTTTTGTGCTTTCATGCACAAACTCTCCATTCATATACATCAAACTCAGATCTTGTTTTACATACCAGCACATTAATCTGCTTTATTAACAAGTCATTTGTCTGAAATGTAGTGAGATGTCTTCCATCCTGTTAGATTGGCATGGACCTTCTCACCCACAATGGCACCTACACATAGTACATAATGTTTTCCTGTAGCGATAAACTCATTCACACCCACTTGAGGGATGAACTCCCTTCCCTTCTCTCTGACGGTGGGTTTTTTGCCCCACCTGTGAGTGTGGCTGTTCCTGCTGACTTCCATGCAGGCCTAGTTATTAGAATTATATATTTCTACATCAAAATAGATCAACTGAGGCACACACAACATTTAGACTAGCAGCTGAATAACAGACAGGCTGTTATGCAAGAGCATCATAACAGCTGTAATGAAAACCAGAGACAGAGACGCGAAGAGAATGAGTAGGCCAGTGAAAAGCAGAAAACCTCCTATCACAGCTACAACCACACTGAGGAGAATTCACAACCCCCCTCTTCACAGTTAAGAGCTGTTTTTGTGCAAGTACTTTTGGTCTGAGTTACTCTGTTTTTTATCTTCTTTTCCCCCTGTTTCTCTTTTAGTCCCTGCTTCTTTTCATTTGTGTCTTTCTTTCTCTCCTCTTTTTCCTCAAGCATGATAGCATGATCGGTTTTTCTCCCTCTGAGCAATAGCAGAGCAACAACACATTCCTGCCCGCATTCCAGCCTCAGGAAAAACAGTGTCCGGAACATAATAAAAGGCCAAGCACGTCATTTGTTTTTAAACCCACTTGCTCGCTGGAACAAAGCTGTGATGAGGACAGAACTGGGGAAATGCATTTGTGTGAGAAAGAGACAGTGAGAGGGATGTGTTTGTGTTTACACTGTGTGCATGTGTGTTTTCTGTTTTTTTCTGTGGTCATGAGAGCATGACGATCTTACCCTCCTGCCACCAACAATATACCACACAGCCTCCACCCAGCCACATGACTTGAAATAAAAAATGTGTGGATAAAAAACTCACTATGATCAGCTCACATCTCCAGCTGTACAGCCTGTCAGAACACAATATGCTTTCATTTGTACCATTCTTCTCCTCTGTCTTTTGTTATTGGCATTTTTGTCCAATTTGCTTTGTTTCTCTTGTGCACTCCAGGTCAAAGGAAAATCCCTAGGTACACCGTGACCTTGTTGAGACTCCCTGTCCTCTCAGGTATCTACTGTATAAACATACACACTAGACAACGGCACACAATGACAGTAGAAACACACACATATTCGGCTGAACACACAATAATTATCATCTAATAGCTGATAAAAGCAGTGCAGGACATTTTGGCTGTGTCCAAGCCAGCACTTTATTGTGTTTGTTGTGGAGACGGCTTTTGTGTGTGTGTGTGTGTGTGTGTGTGTGTGTGTGTGTGTGTGTGTGTGTGTGTAAAACCTTGATAATTGTCCATGTAAACAATAGTCACTCTAACAGTGGTGGTAGGTTGAGGGTCAAGCCACTTTTAGTGCAGTATTTTTGTCATTGTGTATCCTTCAGAGTACCTCTCGACCCCTACATCCTGCCGGGAACATTATCACTTTCTCTCTCTATTCACCAACCATGGCATGACTGTGACCGATTTTGATGCAAAAGCTTCTGTGCTGATATTTCCCATCATTCATCCTTTCTTTTCCTTTAATCCATGCAGTCCACTACTTTTTTCGCAACCACCCAGACTCTCAATTTCTAAACGTCTTGAGGGCATATGGTAACTGATACTGAGAGCTTCCGCCCGGTCAATCTATAGCTTGGCTGACCTCATCCTGCCCTCTTCTATGTCTGCTGCCCCCCACTGCCGGTCCCATCAGCTTCTCAGGAAGTTAATAATTTCCTTCCTGTGTCTGACACAGGACGTGGTGTCCAGCGCAATCCCTCTGTGAAGGGAGGAGCATGTTTATGTGTGTGTGCATGAGTGTACGTGTATGCACAAGCCCAAGAACAATGATTATTCAGCCATAACGGAAGTCATAAAGACTCAGGCTGATCGCTATCAGTGTAGACAGAGGGAGTAGGGAGATAATACAGCCCCAGGGTAAAATCGCAACACTAGACCAGAACTTTATTGACACCCAAGTAAAGCTGCTGCCCAAGAGGCTGGGAGATTTTACATACTACTCACATCATTTCTGAATGTCACTAAATGTCAGTCTGCATCAGTAAAACACTGTGGTATATGGTTGACTGATCCTGGGTGGCTGCATGACAATGGTGTATTTGCATGACAGCAACACTATGTGTGCTAAAATATATCCCACTGTGCACTGATGTAGTTTAGTTACATTTACATTTAATCATTTGCCGTTTTTATTAAAAGTGATGTATATGTGCGGTACAAAGCAAATAGACCATATCAGCAGTCAAGACATGAGATGATGAGTGCCTGCAGATTATGGTGTGATGCATATTCTAGAAGGTAGGGTTTAAATGTATGAAGTTTCTTTGGCAGGAAACTAATTGGATGATTTGTGTATTACAGAGAATAAATACCTCCCTATGTTCAGTTCTGTTTTGCTCTAATATATAGTCTGGAACAGCTGTCATAGTAAAGCAACTAAGTTATCCACTCTGTGTATGTATTCTGAGAGGATACATATCTGTACATGATGGACACACATAACAGATTAAGGCTCCCACAGAAAGCACTGGATGAAGAAAACTAATGTGTCAGTGTGGTAAGGTAACGTGAGGTGAAGTGGAGTGAGATGAGCTGAGGACAGCAAACATCTGTCTGACGAATCAAATTTCACCATTGCTTTACATAAGTGACAAACTGTTTTTGTTTCCTTAGGTTTAGCTGCCAATATTAAGAACATTTCATCATTCATATCATCAATCAACTGATCTCTCACACATTGTCCTGCAACTATCACACATAAAGTGTATTAACTGCTGCACTGCTAGAAGAAAAGAAACATCATAAAACTGGTCATATCAATATTATTTACAAAATCTACACTGAGCCTGAAGTATGCATTAGGTACCTACATTCCTGTTGCCATTTAAAAGGATTGATACAGCAGGAACATGATCAACATGTAATGTTGTGTTTACAATGAGAAAAAACATCAGAGTTGTCCTTCATCTTCCTAAAATCAGTTCTAATACAAACTGAACCTAAATGTTTGGCTAATGGCTAAAAGTAGGCTAAATGTTGCTAATACACACTGAACCTGAAGCCACTGTCTTTGTCCACTAAGTGTAAGTGATTTTACTGATGTCTGACACAGGAAACATTTAAAGGCCAAAGCTTAACAACTGACCAGTAAACCAGCAGTTCTCACAATCTGTTTTTATATGACCCAATATCACACTAACACTGTGTTAGGGCTTGAGGGACTCATAACTTATGTCATTAATGACAGCTCATCCTGCCTCATGACCTGGAAATGTCCCATAAAAGAAGGGGAAAAATCAGCTACACCCCTTTTACTCTCTCTCAATTTCTTTAGCCATTTTCTGTTTCATCCCTTACCACATACAGTACAAACACATGCAGATTAGGTTAGCGTAGGCTAAATGTTGCTAGGCAGCTTCATCTCTTCCATTTTGGGTGGAATTTTTTGACTTTCCTTCATTAGAACAACTGTATTTCATCGTGACAAAATATGATGTGAGTAAAAATATGAAGAAGAGCCTTTCTTGTTCTTGCTGCGTCCTACTGACTCTGATGCTTTCACTTGCCCCCTGTCTGTCTCAACCTGCTTCTTGTTTTCCTTGTAGTGGCCTTGACCTGGACAGGCACCAAACATGTCTGCAGACACCTGCATGAACAGAACCGATTCCAACTCTCCATCCTTTTTCTTCCTCGCTCCCCTCCGTGTCAGCTCTCTCTGCTTGTCTGTGTTCCTCTACCCCATCAACTCCCCATCCCATATTTTCTGCTAGTTTGAATACAACAATGCGTCCTTCCTGTTGTTTTGACTCTGGGGTCAGTCCCCACTCAACTGCTTATGAAACTGTTTTTGGTCTTTCTTTCTCTCTCACACGTAACCCACAGTGAGGCATAGGGAGAGAGGTGGGCCTCTTTTGAATCTGATTAAACTTTAGAGGAACTCGATGACCACACTCTCCTCTGGTTTATGGTGCTCTCTGACTGACCTTTCTGTCTCCAGAGAATGGAAGACCATAGGGGGTTGGGGCTTGTTATGGCTAACTGAAATAAAGGACACCTTGTTATGGGTCCAAACACTGCCTGTTGCATAAAGGCTACCATTAACATCAGTCAGCAACACTAGATATGACCAGTCTTCCTTGGGGCAGACAGCAGTGTATAACAAACGTGCAGTACATTACTTTTTCATAGGTCTTCATCTTTACATCGGTTTTCCAGGGCAGCCATTATGTTTGACTTTCAAATAAGTAGAACGTGTTTAGGCCAGTATGAACAATGCAAAGTGACCCTAAAATCCCACAGAATTATCAATGGTCCTGTTATCTCACACTGTTTCCACAGCAGCAGACTTCTGTGCCTATCTATACACCATTCACGACACTTAGCTGATTCAGAAAAGGCGTCTGAGGGCCCACAGTGGAAGCAGTCGGTTGTCGTGGTTACAGATAAGGCTGTGCAATTTCACTCTCCTCAGTTATGAAACGCACAATACCATGAATTGTAGTACAATTGGTTTATGGTTGTATATGCAAATATTTGTGATTATAGGTGCTGTTATGGGTGTGTGCACAGCACTCACCAGCTGCATGAATGCACAGACCTCTGGAGAGGGGAAAAAATATATTGATTTATGAGAAACACACGTAATGAACTTATCAGCGAGTTCATATTCACCTCTATAAATTCAGCGTGTTCAACGAGCTCTTCGCTTATCAAAAAGTTCCTGTCGAGAACGGGCTGGTATCCGCTGCAAAGGAGGAACACTCTGTCTCGCTCTATGTTTAATCTGCTGAGTGTGTGTATATGTGCATAGCAAATGTTTCTATGTACATCAGCTGACTGAAAGAAAGGGTTGTTGTCCATGCTGCTTTGACAGCTCTGGAGAATGCAGAGTGCTAAACAGTCTAAATTAAACCTGCCTTCAGCTGCATAACGTTCTGTTCCCAACCTGGGAACGCTGAGCCCCTTAGCACAATGGCAAATATAAGTTTGAGTGCTATTCAATAACTTTTCCAAGTAGAGCAAGCTGACCCACTGGTGCCATGTCAGTCATTTGTGCAACAAAAAGAGTTGAGAGTACTACTTTCTCCCTATCATGCTGACGGTGAGTGCTACCACTCATGGGCAATAGCTTTTGTGCTTTCAAACGCCTTGTATGTTCTTTAACAGTTTAATGCTGTCAGGGCCTCGACGGCTAGCAAAAATGTTAGTTTTCCAGCTAGGCTAACGTAGTATCAAACATGTAATAGCCTACTGCAAGGCCACGAAATATATACAGGTAGTTAGCTTAAAAGGTCATGGAAATAGGTGTCATTAAGAAGTATATAACCACACTCATTTTGGAAGGTAGTGACAAACAACATGTTTGCCCTTTGGAGGACTGGTTGGGCCTCTGTATAGGAACAATGTGGTAAATTGACATGTGACTGTTTCTTTAGCTTAGGTTCCCTAACTGCCATGATTTCTCTGCTTCCTTTTTGTGTTTCTTGTAAACATTGCACAGGGAAACATGACTAGGGTGACAACCATGGCAAAACACACATAGTTTCATCAGAATAGACACGACTAAGCCCTTGTACTTTTAGTTTTCATGTTGTTTCTTTTTAATCTTGCTATTAATTCTATTTTATCTACTGTGCAGCAGAAGTTGTCAAAATGTTTGGCTTGTGAAGCCTAGAAACAAAGACACACTCTTTGTTTCCACTGCAAGTAAGCATGCCAACTGCCAATTGTGATGTTTAACAATGATTTTATTGTCTTCCTCTGAGGTATTTTGCCCTGAAGAGGAAAGCCTTGGGGCTATTTCAAAGAAAAAGGAAGCAAACCCCTTGTAAAATAATTTCACATTTATTGTAAATTCACATTTTGTTCCTCTCCCAACCATCTTATATCTCTAGCAGATGGGTTTCAACCTCGACATGGAGAGCCAGAGCTGTAAAATACAACCGTTTTATTTAAATGCTCAGCACCGATAACTCTCCGTCTTTGTGTGGTATTTTAAAATAATCGTTACATATAGATACCATTCAAATGTAAGCATGTACTCCTCATCCATTTTTCCATATGAGTATCCTGAAGAGCAGGCATCACAATGTGGCAGAAATCAGATGACATAGGATTGTGCACAACCTGTGTGTTCATGTGTCTTTGCATGTGTCACCTGCCTGTTGGTCACAGAGGAGCCTCATACTACTCCCACTGCATAGAAATAGAGATCTAGTGGGGATGGGCTGACTGGAATCAGACCACCCTGATGAGGTCTATCAGCTGGGAGGACTTAAACTGGAAAGGTGCCACCACTCACGCATGCCTCACAGGCAAAGTGAGTGAATGAATGAAAGACCGGATTACCGACTGGACAAAGTAACACACATTTAGCTGCTATGCTTGCTTTGCTGTATTGTATGTAAATATTGTGCAAGAGCTGCAAAGATGATGAGTGAGTCATGAGTGAAGTGTACTACAGTATGTAAATGTGGGTGGTCATGTTTGCTACTGAGTCTCAGGCTTGTGAACAGTAAATTACACATTAGTATTATTTATGTTGCATAAATAATACTCTTATGTTCTGGTGAACTTTCAGGTCAACACCTTCTCTGTCTCTACTAGTGTTTTCAGTCACTACACTGCATAACTGTCCAATAAAGCCATAATATTAATGTTAAAAATAATGCTTCAAAAACATATTAGTGGAGAGCCTCGATTACCAGTTTATGTCAAGCAAAAACAAAACAACACATTGGCATCTTATTAGTTGCACTGTTGTGATGTTAATGCTTCATTTAATTTAATGTGATTATTAGTTCTTTGAATAATAAAAGACTTGTCTGCTGAATTGCCGCAGCCTGTCACAAAATCACATGACTCACAGGTGAAAAGCTGAATCTCAACTCTGTTCTGTTTTAGGCCACGGTAATAAAAATAAAACACTAAGATATACATATAATTAAATGTACTGTATATAACGCAGTATACATGCACATATACATTATACAGAGTGTCCTGCTTTCACGTAAAGCCATTATGCTGATTTGCATGCATGTGTGGGAGTTTACACATGTATCTTTGTGTGGTTTTCAGTTCTTAACTCCTCCTTTTTCCACAGAAAACAAATAGAGATGGCTTGTAGGTGACTAAAAGATAAATTAAAAGCTCATCTTTCACCTTTAATAGGGATCCAGCCATGCTAATTAAATTACTTACAACTCATAAGTGGGGCAATTATGAGATTTAATTAGTTGGCAAATGGTTATTTAGATAGTTAACTAATATTTGATTTTAAAAGTGCTACAAAACTATGAGGTAATGACTGTCATTCACACTTGGGGGATGGTAGGCATGACGGGAACTCAAAAGCTTTAAATAAACATGTCTATGTATATATGTAGGTTCAAAAGAAAATAGTAGGGCGTTTTCTTCTCAGCATTTGTCACTGTGTCTCCCTCAGATGTTAAGTGTATAAATGGTCTGGGGTTTTCTCTAATCTTTCATTTTACTGCTGAAAGCAGAGACAAATGAAGGAAGAAAGCCTGGCCGCCACACAAAGGCGAGGCCCAAGGGACGAGGCGAACATCTGAGATTTTTTCTCTTGACCAGGCTGGATTGCTTGCTGAGCATTTTGCAAATTCCTGAAATTTCGCTGCATAAATGTCTATCTTCTAAATTTATGGAATATATGATAGATCTCACTTACAAAGGTTCAGACCCATGGACCCAATCAGTATTTTCACAAACCCCCACTGAGTACACATGGGAGCTATAATGGCATGTGGAATTTCCTTCTACGCCACTCTCCTTAGAAACATAGACCACAGCACAGTGTGCCATATGTTTACTTGTGGGAGTGGTGTTAATGTAAATATGCCATACAGCAAAAAGAGATCCTTGAGGGACGGCTTGAGGGGGAAAAGCAGCATTACAGCACAATGGTTACGCCGGACTGACAGAGCCCCAGGTTGCCATGGAAACGATTCAGAGGTTATTGACATCATTTCAGAGAGTTCCCAGGAACCTTCACATCATTCTGCCATTTTCCTTGATGCCTCTATGGTAGAGAAACTGGAACCAAACGTTCCTGACGATATATTCTTTTTTATATATACATCATATATATTATGCATATATACATTATACATTATACAAAGTACAACTTATTTGAAGTAGAGGTCCACATATTGTGTCTTTTTTGCTTTTTTGTTAATATATTTGTGAAATCGGCACGATGCCAGTCTATATGCACATTACAGGCACAATTGAAGCTAATTACTGTTCCCCATCAATATATCTGTATGTGCCCAAAATACATGCTGAAATGTGTGTCTCGCTTCGGCTCAGCTTGTTAATTGCTGTGTTAATTGCTGCGTTAATTGGCTTAATCAAGACAGCCTCGATGTGTCTGCTGAGCTGCTGACTGGCAGATAAAAGGGGAGTGGAAGATGATTTCAGTGGCTGCCATCTGGATTCAGAGAGGGTGGAGCAGACAGGATTTATCTTCTGTTACTGATCTGCTGTCAATGATTTATCACTTTGTTTTCTTTTTCTAAAAGCATATGAGCATGGGATCATTGTGGTTGTACATCAAGATGTAGATAGCAAGAGGGTTTACTGGATGTTTATCAAGTTCAGATGGGGAAAGAATTTCCATGACGCATATTTTGGTAGATCATACTTTTGTTGAGATATTGACACAGTACTTATATCTACATGGGAGCTGATGGAAAGTTTCGGGTGTCGTAAGATGGGAAAACATTTTCAAAGGTTGTACCTAAGGTCCACTACGTTAAAAATAATTTTTTCAGTTGTAAGATCTTCAACACTTTTATACACCACCATTGCTTCATAATCCTCCTACTAATAATAATTTATTATATTAGACTGTGTAGAAGGTACTTTTTAAATACTAAATGCACTAATACTGTAGCAGACACAATTTACTGGAATCCAAAACATTTCATTTAACATTTAATTACTTATTACTCACTATCTTAGGTGACCTGAAGGCAGTGGAGCACACTGAAAATAAAACATATACACAAAATAAAACTGATCTTGCAAATATAAGTTTTATATTCACACATCGAGTACTGAAAAAGCAACATTAGTATTTATTGAAGTCGTGCCCGCTAACAAATATACAGTTTTGTCCAAATTTCAGTTTTGGTTTCCACCAATTTGAGAGTGAAATATTCGCTAAAATATGATCTAAAACGTCCACTATGTTAAGCATCTTGTTGCTAACTGTTCTTGTTGGTTTTTCTGGGTACGATTCTCTGTAGATTTGTGAGCAACAACATCTAAACATTAGTCTATTGTGACTAATTTAAAGTGCAGCTTTAAAAAATTGTATTGAATCAAATTAAATCAAATTTTTTTACATATTTATGTGCTAAGGTAAGAGTCGCTTCACGTGTGAGTTTGTCTACCGGATGTCTCTGACCTGTGATTGATGTGTCTGGAGAGACAGACCTCAAAGTCGTTAATTGAAAATTGAGACAGTGTTGAGATGATGTTATTGATTTTCACACTCTTAGCGAGCAGTACACAGAACTCTGTGCCATTGCATGAAATGAATGAGGAGGGAACAACAGTGAGTTCAAAAGGGGACACATTAAATGGGATGGGGGAGGAGAGGAAGCAGAGACGGCAAAAGAAGAAGAGAAGGCAATCAGTGTATGGTAAGCAGTTAAATGGGGTTGAAGCATAAACACCAAGGGGCTTTACAAGCATTTAAATGCTTGGAAAATAGCTTTAGATATATAAGTGTAAAGCTAAGACAACACAACCTGCACCTTTTGTTCTCAACATTGATCAGACTGGAGCAAGCCACTCCTCAGGCTGTTTACAAGTCAACATAAACCTACCAACCTTCCAACCACTAATAATCAATAGAGGTGGGAATCATGTTTACCTCTGTGCTTTATGGCCTTTAAAATGTCACAGATGAAGGAGCATCATCCATCTGCTTCCTCTTTCTGTCTGTTTTCTCTTTCTCCAGTGCATACACTAATATATAGACACCAAGACAAACAGTACTGTATGTCATTATGTCTCTGGTGAATACACAAAGGTGGTGTGTTGACCAAAACAAGCACATGTGATCAATACTTCCCCTCTTCCTATTCACTGTGCATGCCACACAGCACTCTCCTCATTCCCAACACCCACTGCCATTGTTTTTGAGCAACCATTCAGTGCTTCAATAACAATCTGCTTTTCTCCAGCATGAGTTGATGCAAACATTTTATGCAAATGTTGATTGAAAGCATCAGTTATTTTGTTTGTCTGATTGGCAGGGGCCAGAATACTGTAAAAGAGAACACAGCAGTAGTTTTAATCAAAAACACCTCTTGTTACTCATGAGCAGTTACAGCAGATAATACACTGTGAATTATTTGAATGGACATCAGTATCTTGCAAGAGGAAGACCCAGCTGTGATAGCTCAAAAGTGAATGGTCAAGCTTTCTTCTTTTTGCATCGTCAATTTTGAAACACAGGTTAACAGGTTTTCTACTTTCAGCAATCTCTACCAGATTTTCAGTTCTTGTCACAGACTGGTGGCGCACGACTCCTCCCTCCTCAGTCTACCCAGCCCGTTTTTGTCTGCCATCATTAAGGATGTCCCATTTCTCTAAAAACATATTTCCTAAACATAAAATGCAAGTGCAAGGACAGAAAAGATATGGGAGGCACTCTATAAAAAGCACAAAGCAAGGTATGGAATTACCCACTGGTTCACAGTTCAGCCAGTTTGAAGTCTTGGGGACAGGATCTGCTATTTGTCAAATCTTAAAAAACATGTGTGCCCATCCAGGGTCCTAAGGAACTGTGAAATGTTGATTCACATTACAGTGCGATCCAGCAATTCTCTTCAGAAACACAGAAGGTCCTCTGTGGGGTGCCCCAGAGTTCTGTCTTGGGCTCACTATTTCTTATTAAAGTTCGACAATCAAGATGTTCTTACAGTGGCTATATTTTGACTGTGACAATTGTGGTTAAGGGCAGGGGCCGAGGGATTTAGCAAAGGGTCAGTTCAAGTAAAGGTCCTTGTCATTCTTTTCTGCTATTACAGCGAAAGGTATCAGGAGGTTAGCCTGGCTGTCATCTTCATCACTTTCTTCAGCCCCTTTTATAGAGTTCTTGGCCGTCCACCCTTAAAACACATACAGCTTGTATTTATTGACACGATCACACCAGTGTGCAAACTGCTCCCTTAAGTAGTCCTGAGGGAACAATGGAGACCAAATATGATCAGGGGAAACAGATGACATATGGCAAAGATGACTATGTTCAATAACCTTAAGAGGAAACTGAGAGGAATGGGCCTTTGTGTTTGATCAACGCTTTAGGGAGCAGCTCCATATTACTTCTTGGCAATTTACCTCCTCTTCCTCAATGTGCAATTATACATCTGAATTAATGCATCTAAAGTTTACACTATTTACATCCACATAAGAGATTCCACAGTGTCCACAGTAAAACACATGTACACCATCAAATGACTAAATCTGTCTGTCTTTACTCTCTTTTAAGATAGCAGACTTTAAAACTATAACATAGAAAACTTACAAGGAGTGAGACGGGCTAGCGAATCAGTATTTCATGTTGGTGCCACATTTGAGTTCACCTCTAAACAGTAATTTCATGGGTTTCCAGCAAAGTGCTGACACGTGTCTAAGCTGACATGACACTATTTGCTACTATCTGTGACTAAACTACACACACAACCTAATGATTTAAGGATTAATTGCAGCTTTAATTCACAGTTGCACATATTTCTCTGTTGCTGTTGTCAGAACTAAACACATATGATGATAATGATAACATTTATATTAATAAAGAAAGAGTGGTTAGATGTGTCACAGCTAAGCTTGTAGCTAACAATGAAACACCTTGTCAGATTTTAGAGATGATCACACTACAGAGACACATGTACATGTTCACTTAGTTGGCCTAATGTGGATGTAAGATTAATATTCAGTTTGTGTGACAGTACACCAGGAATGTGCCTGTGTTAACTACAAAATTTGAATTGTGTTGCAAATGCATCATAGTTGTGTTAAATGTCAGAACACTGTAGTACATTCAGCTGTAAAAGGGCAAAAATAATCACATGTCTCCACCACATTTGGAAGTTCATAGACCACAAAATGTTAATTTACTGTTTTTTTAAATCGAAAGTCTGCATCAGACTGCACACATTGACGTTATTTAGCATTATATGTTTTGGAGAATACCTACATTATGCAAATATTAGGGCCTTGTACAAATCAAATGTGATTTTTCACTTCAGGTAGAAAGATGATCAGCAAAAATAAGATAAGAACACATCATCCTAATATTTGCTTCTTATCTGAACAACAGGCTCTAACAGTCAGTTGTATCATATATCCACATAGAGTCCACATAGAGCAGTGCTTGAGTTAGAAAAATATGCCAAAGCAAAACATGGGCCTGTGAAATGACGGCATGCTGCACTAGGGAGGCTTTGCCAGTGACAGCACATCAGATTAACAATCCTCCCATTTCTAACTGCAGACTGAGGCTGAGGTAAAGCAGACAGAGAGGGAAAATGTGGGTCATTCAAATTCAGCTTCAGAACCAATTAGAAGCAAATTATGATTTGGTTTTGTAGATGTCTCAAAGATAATAAGTAATTATTTATTGTGCTATATGCCAATTTATAACTTTTCATTGTCCTGCTAGAAATCAAAAGGAAACACTGGAAAAACAGGTATAAACTTTATGTTTATGACCTCTTATGTATTAGATCTGGTGAAGAATGAATGACTCTGTGAGACTGAAAACTCTTGTACCAGCAGGAGATTTTGATCAACTTGTCAAATGTAGCAGAAATAGTGTGTAGTGTCTCCTAGTGTCTCCCTGATTCTATTCTAACTCTGTTTGAGCTTAACATTTACTTTGTTGCAGATGAAAGTTTTCTGTTGTTAGGAATTTTATACAAAATTCTGTTTTTATCATTTACTTATTGCAAACGTCAAACCAGATCCTCACGCTGTGCAACATCTGTATTAAACATCAGGCATTCCAAAGTGAAACCTGCCAACAAACAGGCATTATAAAGACGAAAACACATTCATCTCTCAGATGCGTGTGACCTGCATGATTGAAAGTCAATTTATTCTGAGACTGACCAATCGGAGAAGAGCTGGTTGACTGTCTCCCATATGTGGACAAAGGATGCTTCTGAAGAGAGGACAAACATAGAAACACAATAAAAATATACTATATATATTTTCCATTTACTATATAAAAAAATAGTAAATGAAAAACATTAAAAACCTTATAGACATACTTTGTCTCTTTATGGGAGGATCATGTATTGTAATTTTACTTATTTGTACAAAATGTTTTGTTCTCAATGTGTATTATGTTGATGGCAACCTAAAATTGTATATCTATATTTAATCAGAAACCAAAGAGAAGCGGCTGTGGCTCAGATAGTAAAATATGTCACCACTCATCATTGGGTTGGCGGGTTAATCCCAGCTCCTCCTAGACGCGTCAAAGTGTTTCTGAGCGAGTTGTACTATGTATGTTCACTAATTTAAATGAATATAAGGTTTGAATAATACTAACAAATGGGACCAGCACAGTTTCATTTGGGTTACTTTAAATTTACTTTAAGTACTTGGACAGAGCAACATGCGTTTCATCAGCCTGATGAATGGACAGTTTAGGACAAGCTGCTTGACTTTGAACAACCTGAAGCATCTGTGATTTTCTTCATTGTACTGTACCTACTGCAGGCTAATAGTCCAGATGTGTCAAACCTAAGCTTGAACAACCAGAGTTGATGTGCTTGGAGACCATAACAAACCACATCTTTTAAAGCACACATTGCTCTACATATTCTAGATATAATGTTGATATGAGTAGAACAAGACATTGTCTCGTCAAACGTTGTATGTCAAAGTTAGAATTAATTAAATTGCTCTGTAGAATCACCCTGCAGCACTGTGATGGACTAGCCACCTGTCCAGGGTGCCCAGTGAAAGCTGGGGTTGGATGGATAATTACCCTGCATTGTCATAAGCAATATATTATTTTTAAATATTTTGAACAATACTGCAGAACAATAGACTCTGACACATTTAACACTAGTTATTCTGAGACACCTTATAGACTAAGCTGAGCTCACTACACCCTCTACTTTATTTCATATTTAGATCTGAAATGAGCTTTACTGTGTGTCAGATATAACAATGAGTCATTCACAAATAATAGCATACTATTCTTCATTATTACACAAGGTAGATCATTAATAAATATTTAATATAAAGGACCCAAGGCTACTTCCTGGTGGTGTGACACATGCGAGGTTCCGCGTAGCAGACTCTTGTTGTAGTAAACAGTTTGCTAGTGATTTGGTAGGTAGTTTCTAAGCTGTCAGTGTAGCCTAACTACTGATTAGTTATTTGTGTTAGGATGTACAAGTAAATGGTTTTTGTTTTAAATGCATGAATTTACAATTTTAAATCATTAACAGACAAAAACAAAAACAAAAACAAAACAAGATTTGAAATTTGGTCAAAAGAATACATAACTAGTAGACCATGAAAACTGTTGTGCTTGCCACTGGGAAACTTTTGCTCAGTGCCAAGTTTCCATTTCTGTGGGCAAAATGTTTTCAGCCTTAATAATGTCACGTATGTGGGATTGTATCCAGAGCTAATTATCAACAACTTTCCAGCTACATTTGAAAGAATTTTGACATTTAGTAAGCAACAGCCTAGTTATAAATGTAATATATGATATGATATATATCATATTACGTGTGTTAGAAAGTAAAGAAACTATAGCTGCTTAATTTGTGTATTTCTGGAGTCATTAAATTTACAGGTTGAGCAGATACTAGCTACCCAATTTTTGTCCTACACAAAATGTGACACTGGATAGTTGAAGTTAAAATATCAGTTTTACAGAAGTTGCAATAAACTAAATGTGAGCATGCATTACATTCAATTTCAGTACGAGGTTACAATGGAAAACCTTAAATTCTGTTCTGGCAGTACCAGAATCCAAAGTATTACCAAAAGATATTAATGCTCAGTCTGTCAGTTATCCCAGACATCATACTAAAATGATATCACTTAAATCATGTGGTGATGAATGACAGCTAATCTATTCGCCTCCGTACTTCTTGCACATTTAAGAACAATATAAACATGCTCATCAATCCTATTACACTAACATGATGACTTAAGCGTTAAGTGTTCGTTACAGCTGTGCGTACACCTTCGATGTTTTTGATCTTAGAGCACAAACTGTCCTGTACACACCTGGTTGTGTATGAGTCAGCGCCCTTTGGTAGAAGTTGTTTACAGTGATACATACTGACACATAAACTTCAAACTCACACTCCCACACTCCGAGGTGAAGCTTTTCAGAGACTAGCGCTTCGGGGAAACATTCCTTTAAGTTACTATAGCGGTTTATTAATGTGGGAAGACACTGTTCAATTGTTCCTGCTGACATGACTTGTGCTTGTCTTGACCTGATTCTGAACAGAAACCACCACAGGTTAATAAATACCTGGAGCAGCAGCTTCTTATCCTGGGAAATGTCACTTCACACTGGCAATATATTAGACCCTGCAGACATTAAACCTCTTAAAGGGTTGGTTCACTTAAATTGTATAAAAAGATATTTGTTCACTCATCACTATTGTTACTTATGTTTTTGAGATTTCTGTCAGAAACCTAATACAGAAATGATCAAATGAAACCGAAAGTATCATGGTGATTTACCAGCAGACATGGCTTAAGTGAGACATTGCACGTAGCACCCGTGCTCCACTGTGTCAAACTGTAAAACATTCATGTCTATGACCAAACTAATACCTGCATACCGGCTCCAAGTTTATTCAAAATGACAACGTCATGTCTTCTTTATTTGTACAATGTCATGCTTTATGAAAATGAACGTTTAAAGTAATATAAACACAGCAAACCAGTGACGTCATGTAAGTACTTATGCATGTACTGTCAAAATATATACTTATTTACATTTTATGCTACTTGCAGATTATTATTCTAATAGTGTGTGGTAAACCTCCAATTCTTCAACTTCACACACATGCATATAGGAAGCAATAGCATCATTCACACGATTGTGCTTTATTGCTGTACAGGTACAGTACTTATAAAACATTGGGAACATAATAATTATGAAATATTACATACAATCTCTTTTCTTTCCACAAACACTAATGTATGCAGGTTAAAATATACTATATGTCATGTATAAAACAAAGATTACAATAAAAAAACAACACAATGAAAGGCAGTGAGATGCCCCTGTTTAGGTGCTAAAATATTGTGTCTCTCTGGACAACTATACATGGACTGGGAACACTGGCTGTAGCACCAGAGAGCTGATCTCAGAGTCGAGGATTTATAGATTCCTGACTAACAAAGATGACTGGCAGTAATTTGGCTGCCAGAGTTTGGTACGCTTACGACAGACTGAGCAACCTCATCAGAGATCGTATATGAGGGTGGTGATATGTGCGAGGGCCGTTCCAGTTAAAGGGTGGGTGTGGATGGATGACCAGAGCTTAGATGAGACAGTGCAGTGATTCACAGTGCAGTGGGAAGCAGTTTTTCACATTAGACAGTCTGTATTAGATAGTCTTTTTTTTTTCAGCATGAGCATGTTATAGGTGGACAGGCCCAACATGTGATCATGCAAGGTAAAAAGAACAGATATGCTTTTAATGACAATAAAAAACAAATCTCCTTGTTTCACTAAACATTGTTATACACAAAACCATATACAGAGCATATACATTTTCTTTCACCGACGCTGGCAAAGTTGACTAGCTTGATCTTAGTTTCTGTCTGTTGTGTTTGATCACAGATGGGTCTAAATCCTTGTGTGAATGAGCTGATTCACACCATGATGAAAATGTCTGACATAGTTCTGCAGTGCAGTACTACTCATGCAACCCCAATCACAGCACAATCAATGCCCTTTTGTTATCCACCTGCTTTAAAGAAAATGAACTGCAGACGTCACTTTTCAAGACAATAATCACATTAAGCAGTCAAATAGTTACAGGTGCATGTTCCAGTAATAACACACACAAGGTTTCATTGATATGAACAGGCAGTGAAATAAACATGTACATTTATACATTCAGCCAGTCAGTCAGTCAAAAAAGCAGCTCAGCTGATTTGCCGTCTGTTCTCTAAAAAGTTTCTGTTAAATATTTGTGCACCTTCATGCATCAACAGCAGCTGAGATCGATCCTGTGATGGTGCTGCTAATTCGTAAGGCTGAATCAATCACACACATTGTGGGTGATCAGTGGAAATGAGAAATCAATTACGGCTATTGATACTTTGTGGCTCTTCCAATTCGGGGCCCATCGTCAAAGCTCAAACAGCTTGTTGAGACACACCCAGTCCATTACAGAAGTCAACGTGACACTATAGAAACATTGTAATAAAACATATACAATCCATATACAACGCAAACATCTGCCTCGCATCATAGGAACAGAACAACAGGGTCGAGAGGGGAGAAGCCAAATATTAAATAGAATATAAAGAATTTCATAGATAAAGACAATCATCATGAAAAAAGAAATTCACATTTTAAAATAAACCTCTTTACGTCAATCATTGCATCTAACCCGAGACATTCTATAATCTCAGCATCCCCAACACTTTCGCTTCCTCATCTTTCTATTCAATCTTTGTGCTTTTCTGCTAAGCCTATAACATAGGACTCAGGTCGCTATATTTACATGGTAACCACCATGTAAACACCCATAGAGTCAGTTTTATCCAATAGGGAGGTGATGTTGGTGGCTGTGGGGGTTAGTTTGTTGGGATTAAGTTTGTAAAGAGAATGAAAACACAGACTGTGGACACCCACCAAGGAGGAATCTGTACAATAACCAAGTTCATCTGTGAGTGAGTTCCTGAGCTCTGCACAGTCTCCTGAACAACCCTGAACATACCAAACTGTTCAGGTGTTAATGAGCCAAAAAGAGCGTAAAGTCTCTACTCAGTGACTTGTTTTTCTCTTCAGCATATTTATTTTGAATCTATTTACATACAGTCTATTGAGTCATTGCTGAACTGCTTCAACAGCCATGATTTGGTCATTTGTCAAACTGCACATATATGAGTATATGGGGTCTACCGTGTACATGATTTTTTTTATAACTATACTTGCTAGTTTAGACATATATTTCAGAAGTGTCACTTTGGCACTGAGTTTCATGTTCACAACATGAACTATATACCTGTTAGCTAAAGCTTCTTATTTTAGCTTTTCCTTAAACCAATCTTTTTTTTTGTTTGATCCCTTGTTGTAAAGGTAAGTGCAGTAGTTTACAGTTTGGCCAGAGTGTTTCTTTCCTCAAAGGCTGGTGGTAACAACAGGGAAGAGAAGTGCACCTTGGGATATTACTGAGGTTATTCTGACCGCTGGTCACTTGTTGCCAGGGCTGCAGTAGCACTTAAAGCCCAAATGTGTGAGGCTAAGTGACAGCTGTGTACCTGAAAAAGGTCCCATATCTAACCCAGTACACTGATGATAGTCTGAAGGTGTTGGTTGACTTGTAAACTTTAGAGCAGTCTGAGAATCGGGGGAGCACACACACAAGCACTCGTGGGATCATCACAGGTGTGTGAAATGTCATAGGACAGTCAAGTATATTCAGCACCATGTTTAGGGATCGAGCTCTTTTATATGCAGCAGTACATTGTACATGATAGTTTGAGATACTGACGCCATTAATATCTTACTATCATGAAAATGCTGCTACTGATGGACATCATACTACTGAAATAAAACATTCAGCTTTATTGTTTTTGTGACTGTGTCTTTTTGTTAATAAAATATCTTACACCCCCCAGCTTCCCATGAACCTCTACTGTGGCTACTTTGCACTCAGTTTTCATGGCTAACACTTGTCAGTGTCATGGTGCTGTGCTTCTACTATATAGGCTAGGGCATCATCCACAGTCGAGGTCAAAGATGGAAAGGCAGCCCAGGGACTAGGCTCATGTTTTGGGGCTTTGAGCTTCAGCCTAGTCCCTGGGCACTGAGATTACTCGGTCCACATAAAAAAAACCACAATGAGCAAGAGAGAGTAGGAACTTCATAGGCAACACTGTACATGTCACTGTATCACACAGCCTCTGTCATGGAGAGGCCTTTCTGTTGGTCCAGAGCAGCGAGGGGGGCAAAGGTGCGGACTGAGGTGAACGGTGCTTCCAGTCACCCCGCCCCTCACACTGCACTCGCCGCCATTGCAGGAGCTCCCTCAGAGCAGCGCTCTCATCCCCATTGGACAGACGTAAGCGCTGAAACACCTGAAGCAGAGATGGATAAGAGAACAGAGCATATTTACACCCTAATCATACACTGAGTTATGAGTTTCCTCTGAATGAGCAGATGACAAAAAGCTGAAATGACTTGACTACAGTCTAAACTAAAATCTTACATCAGTGTCAGTACAAAGAAATCCTCAAAACAGATGAAATGGATTTAAAGTATCATCTTCTATTAAGTATCTACTATATCTACTAGAGATTACCACACACAGAGAAAACCTGGACACAGCTTTGTCTCATCCATCATCTTGAAAAAGGCAATGGCCACTGGACTAATGATCTCTTATAGAGGGATTGTTATTTCATGTCTCATTGTAATAAACAACACAGAGATTAATCTGACGAAGGCAGAGGGCCATGACACAGCTGATACAGCAAGAAGCAGTTGGGGAAATCCCTTCTCTAACTGAAAGATTTAAAACCAACTCATTTTTTCCATCTCCTCATCTCACATAACATAATCTCAAAGTAGCCGTTCTTTCTTGCAGATACTCAGGCCAAATACACAGAAGTGCGCACACACACACACACACACACACACACACTAGGTTTTATAAAGTAGATTATTACTCATTTGCCAGTCAATACTCAGACACATAAATCAAACAGGAATTCCAATCTCCCTTAGTAACTAATATCATCAACAGCACAAATACGTGACAATTCAGACTGGATTAAGAACTAGGCTGTTAAAGGGAAAAAACTGTTTCTTGTTTTTGCCCAGAGATCAGATTAAACGGGTTTAAGGATTTAATATTTATTATATGACACAGTCAGTTCCAGTAGCACACTGTTGTTTTTTTGTTGTAAACTTTACTGAAATAGTCAATATTTATCTTTATCTTATGAATAGCTTAACAGACAGTGTTTAGTAGTTGGATAATATCACTTTTTTGTTTTGGTCTTTTCATAAGATTTTTTGACCAAGTCTTATGAAAAGACTCACCAATAAATGCATCAATTACATACTGTGATATAGATATATACGCTGTATGTGGAGTACCACACACCTTTGTGCATATACACAAAAATACACATATAGATTGACTGCCTGCCCAATCATAATACTCAATGACCTAATCCATAATTTACACCTCCCTGCAAGGTGCCAGTCAGGAACACCGGCTACTGGAACAGTAGAAAAATAGGAACACTGTGTCCCTCTGCAATGGACACTTTACTTGGACGTGCAGACACAGCACAGGGATGTCCACATATTTTAGACTATTATAATATTATAATACAGAAGACAGAGAGCAAATACAAAGCAGGGTCATCTGAACTTGGCTCAACTTTTTATGCAGTGCAATGTCATCTAGGAAGGGACTGAGTTGACCAATTAAACACGTGCAAGGACACATTCCTGGTAGGTTATTTACAGTGCTTTGTTGTCTGATAAGCTTCTGACTCATGAATCTGTTACTCAAACCGCACTTCCAGGAATTTATTTTTTTGGTCTCACCAGTACTTGGAGCAACACTCACATTTTTTTTAGGTTAGGGCTATTTTCTGTCTGAACACCTGCTTACTTTTAGTCCTTTATAAAATCTAATCTGATAAGAGTCTGAAATAAAACTGCTGCACCAATTTGATAAACACTCCTAAATAAAGCATTTTCTGAATGAGGACATTTAGATTTCTTTCCACCCTTGAGACACCCTACTGCCTCTGATATTTTAACCATGCCCTTGACCACGAGGGGATGTGGGAGGAAGCCAATATTTATAAAACACTCTAAATGTACACTACACATTTACATTTAGTCATTTGGCAAAAGCTTTTATTTAAAGTGACTTACAACTACACACAGTGAGAAACTCAGGGTTCAGTGTCTTGTTCAGGGAAACCATGATTTGCATCACTGACCCTGTGGTCAGAGGTGGGTGGAGTAGCCAAACATTGTACTTGAGTAAGAGTAGCGTTACTTCAAAATAATATTACGCAAGTAGAATTAAAAAGCAGTAATACAAAAAATGACTCAAGCATGAGTAAAAAAGTATTTGGTGGGAAGACTACTCAAGTACTGAGTAACTATTTGATGCTAATGTCTGATTTATTTTTAAAAATGATGTAATCAGACAGATAAAAATATAAGACAAGGTTCAAATTCTGGTATTTCCAAATAATGAAAATAATAAATGAAAAAAAAGTAATCATTAATTTACACAACATAAAACTTTTGAATACCTACTGTATGGAACATCTGCATGTTTAAACAGTACAAACTAGTTCCAGTGACAACATATACTGTATACTGTATATTCACTTGCCCTCCACAGCAGGCTTGTTAAGTTTTTGTATGCTGAAATATTAGTTTGTTTTCGCAGAGGTGTATAGCTGTTCTTCTGCACAGCATGTAAGGGTATCATGCCTTTTACATAAGGCCAGGGGTATTCATCCATCTTGAATTTTTCATGTGTTTTGTCCTGTCTGCTACGTGTGGAGAGTTTATGCCGCTATGCCTCAGTGTGGTCATGTGACCGCATGGCTATGTCTTAAACACAATCATATGGTAGATCCAAAAGGGGCACCTCGCCGGCAAAAATAAAGAATATCTAATGCGTGGCATATAAAAGGAACGAGTTGAGTGTAGCCCAATGTAGCGGCATAAGAGTAGCGTCTTTTTCACAATTCTACTCAAGTAAAAGTAAAATGTATGGTGCTACTCTTACAAGTAGTTTTTTTTCAAAAAGTTACTCAAGTAAATGTAATGTAGTATATGAAACTCATTACTACCCACCTCTGCCTATGGTTCATGGACAAAGGATCCACAGCTGCCCACAGTATCCAAATGTAAATATATAGCGTTAGTGAATTTATAATGTTATGATAATACTATAACAATATGGAATGACTAATGACAGACTGGGTAAACGGGGAAAACGAGAATGACAATAATCTCTATACTTCTCCCGCATATAAACACACATTCCAGTGGCAAACAACTACACAATCCACTAACAAATGTCAGGCAGTTACAACTCTATGTTTTCTGTATGATTCTATTCATTGCTGTGTGTTCATCACAAACACACACGCACATGGTAAAGGCAGAATACATTTACAGCTTTAATAATCTGTGCAAACACTAACACCGTAAAAGAAAAACAATAACTGTACCATGACCTTTTTTAACCTACTAAGACAGAATCACCAATATGTTTGTATTTCTAGAAACATTTTCAATAAATGGGGTAATGAGAGCAGAGAGTCCACTGGATGGAAAAAAATGAACTAAAGAGAGAGAGATGCTGGTGGTCACTGATCACCTACTAAGCTCTTTCCTGGAAATTTCACTTGATAGTTTAGGTGACATGGAGATTTCAGAGAAACTGGCATGGTAGCTTTACTCCCACTTATACTTTAACCCTAGCAAACACATGTTGAGAAATAATACATGAAGAGACACAAAAGGTTTTCTGTCCCCCCAGCTCACT